>RCHQ01000164.1:0-128221 GCA_003676415.1 Plasmopara muralis | reverse complement strand
TGCTGTAGCTCTTTTGCGCCTATGCATGTTTAAAATGATTGAAAGGACAAATCGTTGGCCGCAAAGCATATCAGTGCCTCTAAAGAGTGAATAAACGCTTAAGAGCGACTCTGTTGCGTCTGTGCATGTTTGGACAGATTGAAAGGACATATCTGTGGCCGTACATTATCTCGGCGCTTCAAAGAGTATTTGTGCGTACTGCGGCGACTTTATTACGTATGTGCTTGTCAAGAGAGATCAAAAGGACAAATCTGTTGCCGTACATCATCTCAGCGCTTCAAAAGGGTTTTTACGCGCATTGTTGTATCTCTATTGCGTATGCGCACGTCTAGAATGGTAGAAAAGACGCATCTTTGGTTCTACAGCATCGCAGCAATCCAGACAGTGCTTATACACTATCTTGTGGCTCTTTTGCGCCTGTGCACGTCTGGAATGATAGAAAGGACATAGGTTTTGCTGTAAAGGATATTAGTGCTTCCAAAGATTAATATATACGTTTAGTTGCGACTCTATTCCATCTGTGCGTGTTTAGATAGAGTGAAAGGACATATATGTGGCCGTCGGTGCTTCAAAAGAGGGTCTCTGCGCATTGTCTCGACTCTATTAAGTATGTGCTTGTCTAGAGAGATTGAAAGGACAAATCCGTGCCCGTACAATATCTCAGCGCAATAAAAGAGTTTTAACACGCATTGTATAAGCTTTATCGCGTCTGCGCACGTCTAGAACGGTAAAAAAGAAGTATGTTCGGTCCTACAGCGTCTGAGCGCTCTAGACAGTGCTTATACGCTATGTTGTGGCTCTTTTGCGCCAATGCACATTTGGAATGATAGAAAGAACATATCTTTGGCCGTAAGCATATCAGTGCTTCTAAAGAGTGAGTATAGGCTTTGTTGCTGTTGTAAAAGACTTCATTTGTAGCAAATCGGCGATGTCTCATTCAAGCATGCTTAGGAAGACTGACCAACCTGTTTTGAGCGTGAGACGCATCATCACTTCAAAAGGACTTTAATTTCACTTAGCGTCGGCCCTGTACCGTCTGAGCAAGCTTGGAAAGATCCATCGAGCTGTGATGATGTCTCTATTGCGTCTGTGCATGTTTGGATTTATTGAAAGGACATATCTATGGCCGTACATCATCTCGGCACTTCAATAGAGGGCTTGTGCTTTTTGTTGCGACTATATTACGTATGTGCATATCTCGAGTGATTAAAATGACAAAGCTGTGGCCGTACATCGTCGTAGCGCTTTTAAAGAGGGTTTACGCGAATTGTTGTTGCTCTATTGCGTCTGCGCACGTCTAGAATGAAAAACAAACGTATCTTCGGTCCTAAGGCGTCACAGCGCTCCAGACAGTGCTGATACTTTGTTTGCAACTACATGCTTCCTCTAAGCCAACGATTTATTTGAGCCAATCACAGACTGACACGTCGATGCTTATCCCAAAGTTGATCTTGACACGACGATTTCCATGGTCGCGACTAAAAGGACACTTTAGAAAGAGGAGCTTCGCAAACGGTCTCTTCCTTCGTCGACGGTTTTTCACGACAATGATGGATGGAGGTGATGATGTTCTGGTACACCTCAACCAGCTTTAGACGCTAACGGAGCAGCTCGCTGCTGTGGGTGCCCCGGTGAGCGAGGATGACATAATAATTATGCTTCTTGGGAGTCTTAGTGACTTGTACCAGTTTTCATTCCGGCATCGATATCTCGTGCGGATACTTTGACTTGAGAGCTGATGACGTCTGGACTTCTCCACAAACACATGAAGCGCAATGAATAGGGCGGCGATGGATCTGCGTCTAGCCAAAAAGAAGCAGTTCATGATGAAGGATGCGAAGCGCAAAGGAAGACCGGTGAAGAAGACTGATGCGTGCCATAATTGCGGTAACAAAGACATTGAATCAGAGATTGCCCCTCGCGAGTCCAAAATGAGGCTAAACGATGTCGATCGCAGCGGACAAGCGTCGCACAGATCGAAGATTTCTAGCGACTATCTTTCCTCGGCTGGCGGTAGCAGTGGCTCTGTCAAGCCTAATGATATATTGCTGGTCGACTCGAGGGCAACTCAGCAAATGACAAGTTCCAAGAGGATCATGAGGAGCTACGAGGTTCTTCTTCTTATCGACTTACATCTTGTAGACGATGGCGTTATACAAGCTGTCGGCAGCGGTGACATTTTTATTTCAAGAAGTTTTCACTCAGAATTAATAAGGGTGTGTTGACAAACGTGTGGCACATTTCCAAGTTGTGAAGGAGTTTGTTTTCAGTTGGTTGTTTCACTAAGGGCGTTGGTCTTGTTGTTTAGGATGCTTGGCCGAGACAAAAGATGTCCAGTGGAAAATCGGTGCGCACGAAGGAAAAGAATTGTTTCGGCTGCACAGGACTCCGGCTGCTCGGGAAGACGCAGATACGGTCAAGTCTCTGACAAGTTACGAGGACGCCTAAAATCTGTGGCTTCTTCGACTTGGTCATATTGGTCATGACGGGATAAACGCGATCGTGAAATAAAATCTTGCCATTGATATCGACATGACGTCTGTGAACAAATGAGAGATTTGTGATGGCTTTGCACTGAGTAAGCAGACTCGTCTGCGGTTCCGATCGACGCCGACTGATCGAGCGAACGAGCCTTTAAGGAGTTATACAAAGCGATGCGTGCGGCCCCATGCCGACCTCAACTTTTAGTGGCAAGCGCTATTTCGTGACTTTCATCGACGATAAGTCCAGATATTGCGTCGCCTACCTGATCGAAGCAAGTCAGAAGTGTTGGACAAATTCGCCAATATTGTGACATTCGCAGAAAAGCAAACCGGCAAACGCGTTAAATGTCTTCCCAGTGATAACGGTGGCGAATATGCATCCGCGAAAATGACCAAGTTTTGCTCGCATCCAGGAATTGTGCTAGCGTATACGCCATCGTGCACTCCACAGCTAAACGGAGTTGCAGAGCGTATGAATCGAACTCTTGTTGGATGCGCACGGTGCATGTTGGAGCACGCGGGCCTTGCAAAACACTACTGGGGAGAAGCAGTTATGACGGCAATGTTTCTTCGAAACCGGTGTCCATCGCGTGCTATCGAGCATCAAACGTCATCTTACGAGCTTTGGACAGCCAAGAAACCGCTATTTGCCAACCTGAAAGTATTTGGTTGTCACGCGTTTGTGCACGTTCTAAAAGAAGCGCGCGAAGTTGGATGTAAAGGCCGTAGTGTTTTTAAGGGTTTGGGTTTTCATATAGCGTACACAACTCGACCCGGTCCAATCCGAACCGCGGTTCAACATAATTTTTTAACAGTTCAAGATAATTACGTTATGTAGAATGAGTAATACGAGAGAAGAAGTGTAAGCGCCAATTAATCAATCACTTCCAAAAATACTTCTTCTCTGTCAAGTGTCTTCGCTCTGAAGCAAACGACTCTCCGCTTCGCTTCTTCAGCCTTCGTTACCTTCGAACCCCAGAAAGTCAACAGGTTATGAGCCCAACGAACATGTCCTTTAGGCAATATATTTCGTCAAAGTGCTTATCGGCGAGTCTAACTACGCTACGTTGGGCCAATACATGCGTGGCGTGTTTCTCACCAAGTCGGTGTGGCACGTGGTTAATCGGAAGATGACGCCGACATTTACGGATGCCTGCGCCAGCGATGAATACGTCAGAGCCAGCAACATTGCGTTCGGCTTAAAGCTACTGAGTATGAACACGAACGACCATCATGTGGTCGACAACTGCGAAGTAGCTTATTCTGCCTGGATCCATATTAAAACACTTTACGGTGGGTCGCAAAAGGCTCGACGCAATAGCCTGAAGCGCCAAATTTTCAGCATGGAAAAGGTTAAAGGCGACAACATCCTGCTTCATTGCAACGAGGCTCTTAATATCAGCGCCAAACTCAGCAGTTTCGGTGCCAAGATGGAGAATGAGGTCGTCGCGATTTGTCTGCTTCGGAGTCTGCCAAAAAGCTACGAGAACGTTGTGCTAATCTTGGAAATGAGCATTGTAGAATCACGGACGCAAGACGTTATGAAGGTGCTGACAAACGAGCACATCAAGTGACAAGGTGAAAGGACCCCAGCAGTGAAAACTAAAGACGCAGCCAAAGCTTTCAGTACCGAAAGAGAGTCCCGCCAATGCATATTTTGTGGTAAATTGGGGCATATGATGTAGCGATGCTGGACCAAGCAGAAGGATGACAATCGAGGAGCTCGACGCGGCGTGAAAAAGCTTGGACGCGGAGCCAACAACAGTTACTATCGACCCAACGACGACTACGAGTACTACCATGTCGTGTTTGCTGTATCGCTAGAATATGGGCTTTCAACAAGCATGAATATGCCAGGGATGTGGGCGATCGACAGCGGTGCTACGCACCATATTTGCAACAACAAGGCCGCTGAATGAGCAAGATAAAAGCGAGCTATCAATGGCTGACGGCAACAAGGCCAAGATCAAGGGCGGTGACACCATAATTGAACGAGTGGTTATGTACGATGGTGAAGGACGCGAAATCGAGATCAAGGACGCACTATACCTGCCGAGGATGAACAAGAACCTGCTGTTTGTGCCACAGATCAACAAGAGTGGCAGGTTTAAAGCGATGTTTGATGGCGCACACATTCACATTGCGCGGAAATCCTCGCATCAAGTGGTGGCCACAGCAGACCTTGTAAAAGGACTGTATTGGCTTCGCACGGTAAGCGCTCGGCAAATGCTCCAGTCGACGTGGTTCGCAAGATGGTGACTACCAACCTGACCAAGAACGCAAACGTGCCTATTAAGTCAAGTGGATCAAGTGCATACAAGGGGTGTCAGCAAGGAGAGATGGTTCAAACAAGCAACCGGGACAAGTTCAGCTATGACACCTTCGATTTGCTTCACTACGACATTTGTAGGCCCATGGTGACGAACTCTCTCGGCGGGAGCAAGTGTATCTTGCTGATCGTGGATGAAGCTAGAGGGTGCATGAAGGGTTTCTACCTGCGTGCCAAGTCTGATAGCGATGACTGTGTCAAGAAGTACATCTTGATGGTGCAGACACAGTTCTGCAAGAAGGTCAAGTTTGTACGACACGACGGAGCCCGCGAGTTTGCAAATAGCTCGATCCAAGTTTTCTTCGAAGATGAAGGTATCGATAAGTAAACCATGGTGCCATACGCGAATCAGACCAACGGCACAGCGGAGCGCGCCATCCGGACTATTCTCACAAACGGCCGCAGCATATTGCACTATGCCAAGTTGGACAAGTATTTTTGGGATGAAGCTGCTATGGTGGCCAATTTCATCAAGAATAGCCTTCCGTCGCCCAAGATCAACGACAAGAATCTTTTTGAGATCGTGCACAAGTTCAAGAATATGCGTGTTTTGGGGTGCTGGACATACGTTCTCACTCCGAAAGAAAAGCGGCTCAAGTGGGATCCCAAGGCTCGTGCAGATTTTTCGTGGGTTACGCAGAGGTGTTCAAGGCTTACAGGGTTTTTGACGTTGAGGCTGGGCAAGTGGTGATTACTCGCGATATCACCATCGACGAATCAAGATTCGGCATCTTGGATACGAGTAGTGGTGATCATGACGATGACGATGATGATTCGACCTCGACTCGCTAAGCATCAGTTACCTGGATGCAGCTCATTAAATGACCTTCAAGCAGGCAGAAAAGCGCAAGGGGCGTACACGTGTGAGAAATACTGATCGCGACTCGACATGCACCAACCATGAGCATCACGGAGCTGAACTTGAAGAGAGAAGCGCTCCTGAAGGGTCTTACGAACGCCGAGCCAAGCGCAGGTCAACGAGCAGACGTCACATTATTCCGTGAATGAAGAAGAGAAAGCTACATCGGATGATGATTCTACCCCTTCTGTCTTTTGGCGAGCAAGTGCCAACGCGGTAGAAGCCGGCGATCTGCTAGAGACTATGGTATTTCAAGCTGCTGTCAGCGGGTCTGACCAAATTCACTGGCGCAAGGCGATGCATGCAGAACTGGACTCGTTGCAGCTTCGTGGTGTAGTTCGAGTGCCCACCGAACAGCAAGCCATTGGAACCAAGTGGGTGTCAAAGATCCAGCGCAAGGCTGACGGATCGATCGAGAAGTACAAGGCGCGTCTCGTGGCTAAAGAGTTCAAGGAAAAAAAGAAACGTTCTCGCACGTTGTCAAGTATGTGACATTGCGAATGGTGATCAGCTTGACCAAGTACTTTGTATGGCCTCTGGATCAACTTGATGTGGTGACGGCGTTCCTGTACGGCTTTATGAAAGGAGTCGTGTATTGTGTGGTGCCCGAAGGAGTGGAGCCCGACGGTGAGCACAATTGTTTGGGGTTGCTTAAGGCGATTTACGGCTAAAGCAAGCTTCGCGCGTGTGGAGCGAGACGTCCGACGAGTTTGTGTGTTCGATTGGTTTCCAAGTGTTCCACTTCGACCCAAGTCTATGCATCAAAGTTACAGATGGCAAGTGTATATTTTTGCTGGTGTACGTCGATGATGTGCTAGTTACAGGCACCTCAAGTGAATTGATTGCGCGGACAAAAGCGTGGGTTCGAATCCCACTCGTGTCACAACGACCCGTCAGTCACTTTTACTAAAACATGCAAATATCACTACCTGACCACATTAATGGTGTCTACGGAACAAATTGGACTATGCAGTCTTAAAGACGCGCATCGAGATGACGGACAGCGGTAAGTGTACGCTTGTTTTGGGTTTCGAGCTGGTGGACAACGCTGACGGTAGTGACACTGCGTCAGCGACGTTACATGGATGACACATTCAGGCGTTTTGGCATGGACGACTGGAAGGCTATGATGGGTCCGACGGACATGAGTTTCCGACTTGCTTCGAGCAATGTAACATCCAAGGTCAACGCTCCATTTCGTGAAGCAGTGAGAATTCTCATGCACTTGACGACCGCGGCACGTCCAGACATTGCTTTTGCTGTTGGCTACGTTTCGCACTTCACGAGGAAATCACAAGCCGAGCACTGGATTGCAGTTAAGCGCATTCTACGCTACCTGCAAGAAACCAAGTGATACGGTCTTTGCTTCAAGCCCGAACTTTCGTGGATATTCCGACCCAGACTGGGCCGGAGATCATGCTGACCGCAAGTCGACGTTGAGCTATGTGTTTATGCTGATGGGTGCTCCTGTGAGCTGCAAGAAGCAGTCAAGTGTGTCGCTGTCTCTGAGCGAAGCGGAGTACATAGCTCTAAGTCTTGTGTTTCAAGGAAGCAAATCGGTGCATCGTCTACTCTGCGAGATTCTAGCTGCAGCGATAGCCAAGTTGGAGCCCGAGCACAAGATAAAGAAGGACGTGTATCAAGATGACGAAAAATCCGTCAAATCATGGTCGGGCCCAGCACATCGACATACATTCGTGGTGAGGTCAAACGCAGTGAGGTACTGCGAGACTGCGATCATGCTGGCGGACATCGTGACAAAGGAACTACCAGGACCGCGCCACAAGGACTTGATTGAAGCGCTCGGCATACACGCGTGTTCGCATTAAGGGGCGTATTGAGGGTTATCGGTTTCAGGTAACGTACACAACCTAATCCGGTCGAATCCGAACCGCGGTTCAACACAGTTTTCACTTCTTGCGGTTTAACCTTATCACGTTATGCAGAATGAGTGGTTACAAGAAGTAGAAGTGTGAGTCCCAATAGATCAATCGCTTCCAAATATTCCTTCTTCTGCTCAAGTGTCTAAGCTTCGGTTTTCCTTCGCGCAGACTCTTAAGTTTCTTCTCCTTCATCCTCTTCAGCTCAATCAACAAATATATTTCTTGTGCAATGACCAAGTTCTGTGCAAGACGTGGCACTTTTCAAAAATTACGCCCCCGTACACTCCTTAGCTGAATGGGATAGCCGAACGGATGAACCGTACGCTTGTGGAATGCGCCAGCTGCATGATGGAACATGCTGGCTTATTTAAGTCATACTGGGGCGAAGGAGTGATGACGGCCACATTTTTTTTCGAACCGATGTCCAACGCGTGCTGTCAATCACAACAAGTCGCCAAACCAAGTCTGGACAGACAAGAAACCACTTTTAGCGAATCTCAAGGTATTCGGCTGACACGCGTACGTTCAAGTTCCAAAGGAGAAGCGGTCCAAATTGAACGCTCGATCGGTACGCTGTCGGTTTCTCGTATATTCAGAGCAAGAAAAGGCGTACCGATTGCAAGAAGTGGATAGCGGTCGTTTGTTGGTCAACCGCGATGCACAATTTATAGAGGACGTCTTTGATGGTGGAAGACAGAAATCCAAGAGTGAAATCGTCGTTCAAGATTATGAAGTAAGTGATGATCCTTCGCAGCTCGATGACACCGACTACGAAAATGAAGAGACGAATCCAGACAATGAATCTGAGCCAGGCAGAAAGCGACATTTCAGTCGCTGGAGCAAGCTGCAGACATTTCACGACCATAACGTACTGAATAAGGTCACTTGAGCGGTAGATGGCAAAATCCAAAATAAATATATTAAAGGTCCTTAGTTTGCAACTACTTGCTACATCTAAGCTAATCATTTATCTTAGCCAATCAGAACGACTTATCATCCAGGCGCAGTCATCTTGAGTGCGCCTGTACACCCGTCTACTCATGACGTCAGTGTCGCTTGATCGCAACGTTTATCGGTATCAGTGCCGGTAGTTTATCGGTTCAACACTGCTGGTCGAGAAGTCGTATCTTCATCAGCTGGTCGAGGCGTTACTTTGACAGCATCTTCGACAGCTCTCCCACTCGACTTGGCAGCCTTCGACTCTTGTATACCAAGCTTGCTATGAAGTATACGAAACCGCATCGCAGGAATTAGCTTATGTCGGCCAGCATGTCGAGAGTAGAGATATACTCGAGAATCACTTGACCATCTTCCACATTTTCCCGTACAAAATGTCGATGTGCTTGGTTCGCCTGTGAGATTCCGGGTTCTTCGCTAGCGCGATCGAGCCTTGATTATCTTCATAAATCTTGACCGCTGTATCCGGGGACATCTCGCCCAACTCACATTTAAACGCCTTGATTCATATTGCTTCTTGCGTAGCCTCTGACAATGCCATGTATTCAGCTTCCGTAGACGATAGTGCCACCGTACGCTGTTTCTTGCTCTTCCAGCTGACACATCCACCGCTCATCATGCAGACATAGCCGCTTGTACTTCTTCGCGACATTGTGTCTCCGCCCCAGTCCGCATCCAAAAATTCCTGCAGTCCATCATGATTTACTGCTTGTAATTCAATGCCGTGGGTTCTTGTGCCTTGAAAAACCTAAAAACTCTTTTTAACGCTTGCCAGTGTGTCGAAAATGGTCTGCTTCAAATTGGATGAGTACTGCCACTGCTGCAGCAAGACCCCGACGCGTGCCGACCATAAGGTACATCAGGCAACCAAACACGGCACACCAGTCATAGTGTCACTGTGTTTGCATCCTCCTCCGCACATGGACTTGGTAGTTTTGAGTCCTGGATCTTGCGTCGTTCTGACGGGCTTGCTCTGTTCCATATTGACCTTGTCAAAATCTCGCACGCGAACTTGGTTTGCCACATCATCAGAGTCCCGATCTTTAAATCTTGCTCGATCTCAATTCCAAGAAAAAAGTTTAGCTGACCCAAATCAGTCATCTCAAATCGCTTACTGAGTGCTTGCTTGGTTTCCTGAAGCATCTTGCTGGTACTGCTAGCCAAAATTAGATCGTCGACGAAAAGCACTACGAACATCATGTCTTGACCTTCCCGCTTCACGTACACGCAGTTATCAGATCCACACCTCTTGTATTCCAGCTCCAGCATAGAGTCATCAATGGTCTTGTTCCACATGCGGGGCGATTTCTTTAGCCCATACAGTGGTCGCTGTAACTTGCACACATAGTCCGGATTGGCCAAAGCCACCAGGCTGCGACATGTACATATCTTCGTCAAGCTGACCGTTAAGAAACGCTGTCTTTGCATCCATCTGTCGAACCGCGAGTCCGTACTTGGTACTAAGCCTAAGCAAGATCCGGATCGACGTGAACTTGGCCACAGGAGAAAACGTTTCTTCATAGTCGATGCCAAACTTATGTAAAAAAAACCTTTGGCCACTAAACGCGCTTTGTATCGCTCGACTTCGCCGGCTTGATTCTCCTTGACACGAAACACCTATCGGTTGCTGATTGCCTTGCGGCCTTTTGGAAGGGGTACGAGCGTCCGTGTCTTGTTCTTTTGCAGCGAATCCATTTCCAAATCGTATACCTTCATTCATTTAGCTGCGTTATTGGATTCCATCGCCGCCTTGAAGGTGGTCGGCATTTCTCTCACTGAATCCTCAACGTACGCAGCCTCAACGTCTGGCGCTGTGGCCGACATTTCTCCAAGTGAGTGATATCGACTTTGTCGTTCAGATCTTGGCACTTCGGTAGCCTTTTCAAGCCATTGAGTCTGTTGGTGTCGCTTACTGCCAGGCTCAACTCCTTTTTCCTGCACCGGTTCTTTGGTTCCGTATTCCATCTGCTCATGCTGTGGGGAGTCCTGATCAGTTGCTTCGTCATCATCTTGAACAACGACTTCATTATAGCAACCGTCGCGCCCCTCACTGGCGAAAGTATCTTGCATAAACTTTGCGTCGCAACAAAGCAGCACACGACCCTTCTCTACTTCTTCATTGATAGGCTATCTCATGCCCCAAGTAGCCGAGAAATCGACAGCGTACTGACCGAGCGTCAAACTTGCTGCGCTTTCCTTTCGGTACCGTAACAAAAGCATGGCATCCGAAAACCTTCAAATTCGTCAGCACAGGTTTTCTTTTCGTCCAAACTTGGTATGGCGATTTATCCATAGCAATACCTCGCGTCGTGTGACAATTGCGAAGGAAAGCAGAGGTCATAACAGGCTCACCCCAATACGTTTCTGACAGTCCACCGTGCTGAATCTCTCATCTTGCACATTCCACCAGTGTCCGGTTCATGCATTCAGCCACTTCGTTAAGCTGTGGGGTATAAGGTGGCGTGAACTTTTGCTCGATACCACGCCGCTTGTAGAACTTGGCCATGCCACCCGATGTGTACTCACAACCGTTATTGCAGCAAGGAGCTTTGACAACTTTGCCAGTCTGCGTTTCGGCAAACGCAACAAACTCGGCAAACTTGCCGGCAAATTCAGACTTATTTTGCAGAAAAACCACCATTGTAACGTGCGAGTACTCGTCTATGAAAGTGACAAATACCGCTTGCCGGTAAAAGTCGTTGACTGCACTTCCAACGGTTTCTCTGCATGATAAGGCGAAGTTGGCATAAAACTCACTCGCGTTTGTTTGCCAAGCGCACAACCATCACACAGCTCCCACAATTTGACCGAAGCAAGGTCAATGCCACCACCATAATTCCTCTTGACGATAGTGTCTAGACCACTATGTCCACTGTGCCCAAGTCGAAGGTGCCAGAGGTACAAAGTGGTGTCTTCATGGCATCCCGACGAGCTTGTCACATTGGCTTCGACAGGGCTGACAGCCGTCATACACAGCTTGAACAGTCCTTTTCCCTCGCGGATTCCAAGCTTCCATTACATTCCTTCTGTAGGGACATAACAGCCATCGGTTTGGTCCAACATCCTTTGTGAAGCGTCCAACGGAGAAAAGATTGCGCGATAGCTTTGGAGTATGCCATACTCCGCGAAGCATACTCTTCTTATTTCCGTGGGCCGTTTTCATAGACACTAGTCCCGATCTCTTAAACAACACCGTCGACTGCGAGATGAACATTCACCGGAGAAATATTCTTGTAATTTCTCATGAATTATCTCGAGAAAGTCATGTGCTGCGTCGCATCCGAGTCAACCAGCCATACATAACTTGACTTCGTGGTTCTTGAGTTTCCACCAACCGAGAAGAGAAAATCACCAGAGTCGTCTTCGCTCTGCGCGATATTTGCACATTGTGTTGACAGTTGTTGATCTGCTTTCTCGAGCATTCTCACAAGACACTTGGCGATCTAATGCCCGTGTTCCCCGCAAAAATGACACACACTGCTAGCCTTAGCAGTTGCTTGGCGCCCCATGCGCCGTCCGTTGTCCGACGTCATAAACATTTGCCCTTGCCCGTGCGCGGCTCCATCGGCGCCGCCACCTTGTTCCTTGCGTTTCATCTCTTCATGTAATCGACGCGAAGTCATAAGTTCCCATGTTAGCGTGTCATAGCGCGACACCGACGCCGTGATGAGGAACTGGTACGAATCGCAGACTTCCAAGAAGCGTAATTACTAAATCGTTTTCACTCACCGAGGTGCCCACCGCGTCAAGCCGCTCGGCCAACGTCTTAAGCTTGTTGATATGCTCTAGCACACCGTCGCCATCCTCGATCATCGTCGAGAAGAACCTGCGATGAAGGAAGAGCATGTTCGTCAGGCTCTTCTTCTCGAAGTGTCTTTCCAATCTTGACCATGCATCATACGCCTCTTTGGCCGAGCGAACCAGCGGCAGCTGCGAGTCTTCCATCGCAAGACAGACGGATTTCCGGCCTTACGCTCAAAGGGCGACTGGTCCATCGGGTAACTCAGCGACTTCGACCCCATTTTGATGTGTGCCGATGTTTCGAGTTTCTATAACGCTATGCGATTCACCTCGCAGTGCTCCATAATTGCAGTGTCGGATCCAATTTCACGTGAGTTAGGCGAGTGGGTCTCGCACAAGCACTCACGAGTGGACAGCGAGAAGGACAATAAGGAGTTGATGCGTAGAAGGACATATAGAACAAATTTATCTATGCTAAACTACTCACTCTGGCTTTTGCCTCTTACAAATCAAGCTGATGAACCAACAGTTTAACAGCTAAAGCTTCGCTTTGCTCGCCAACTGCTGAAGGGTGACAACGACCGAAAACAAAACAGTCTTCCTTTTTAGTAGTAAAAGGTACTTTAAGTGGAAATTCTTCATGTGCATGGCCCAGACGAGAAAGAGACGTCTTACGCATGTGCACATAATTATGCCTAAGGATTAGATCACCGAAAAATGGCTCTTGGTTGATGCAAATGCATTGGCATTACCGCTCAAAGAGTCGGGAACCCAGCACCAGACCAAGATCCGGTCGGCAATGTATCCCATGGAGACATTTGAAGCCCTTTCGGCTCTCTTCAACAGTGCTGCACGACACAATCGTGCCATGCTGACACACCGGCTTTATGAGTCTGAGATGAAGGACGGATATCGAGCTGGTCGTGGGCTGGTTGTACGTATAGTGCGGAAATCAACGTCTGCGCACTCATCACCGACTTTCGTTTAACAAGATGTGGCGGCTAGTTCATGCACACAAGAGACTTAACCTTGCAGCGACACTTGCACAAACAAAATTTTAAATAACGACGAGTCGCCAGGCTACATTTCCATGTGAACATTGCAATGCACTGCATTTCGATGAAGAAGGCTTTACATTAGCATCCTGATAAATACCTAACGAGCCCATTCGTTAATAGAGTTTTTAGCTCCAGTTATGTGAGCCAACTTACAATTTGCATGCGTGGAAGAGCGTCGCCTAGCACATTGAATTTTTCAGGTCGGTATCTAGTGCGGAAGATATACTTTGCAACAACAAGCAGACCAAGATGGCATTCTTTGGACAAATGAAACGTAATTACCGCCATCCTAAGGGATGCATGGGGTGATTTACCAAGGAGAGCGTCGAGCTCAGAAGATGCCCTCGAAACGTAACTAGTGTGTGCTTCTCGGGAAGAAACTTCTTGTCATAACCGCTATACGACGCAAAAAAACTCTCTCTTATTCCACAAAGAAAGGATTGGAGCCTGGTGGAGATTTTGATTGAACCTATAAATATCCTGGTGCTGGATAATTTAGCCCCACCGATGCTATACTTCAATAAATCCAAAGAACTGTTCGAGACTCGCACAGCCAACGCTGATCTTCTGCAAAAAAAAAGTCGACCATATTTAGCCATATATTCAAATCTTTTGAATAGTGTGGCGTAGGCCAGGCCAAGACAGCTCTCATAACCTCTAGATCTGCTCAAACCCCATGGCTGCTTACATAGCAGCCGGGAACTTTATTTTTTCGTGCCGCAAAAATACATTTGTCGATGGTGGTTAAAAATCTATTGTCTCTCATTATCTTAATAGGTCGCCTCGGTGGCTTCCAAAGACGACTGATTTACTTCAGAGAAGCTTACGACAGATAAAATATCAAAGTATGTTCGGAGGAAAGTCCGTAATGGTCGAAACAATTGTGTGACTAAAAGATTAATCATCGCCTGCGCATTTTTTAGCGCTTGCGGCATCACCAAACACTCCCATAGCATGTCGCTCGTTTGCTACTGCCACGAGGGGCATACCTGACTCTCATTTGGATGGAATCGTAGCCACTTATCAAGTCCAGTGGTGGTGAGCGGTCGTTTACAGAAAGACCAAACATCTTCAAGCTTGCCTCTTCAATGCAAAGACCTTCTTACCAATGTATTTTTAAAGAGAGCATGGTCTAGTTTTTATGCGTAACATGCTTGTACAATGCACGGCTAAATAAGAATCCATGCGTTCAGTACACTTTCAGATGAGAGAACGTCGTTGGCTATCTGATGTAATTATCATATGTAATAGATCTACTGATCAACTTAATGGACGGTGTGTTGTACATACGTATATTTACTTGTATAATACAATCATATTGTGGTGTTTGCAACTGCAACTTTTTTCTTGCATTCCAGGGTTAGGTTATTAATTACTCGTGCTCTAACAGCGCTTTATTAGTGTATCGAGTGAAGAAATTAATGAAGGACATACCTTTTTGGCAGAATTAGTGAATTGGCGTTTCTTCCAAAAAAATGTCTTGATCGATAAACGGTCACTAGCGCTCTTAAATGTAAATTGAGTAAATAGATTTCTGAAGGCAGCATTTTTGTCACAGCTGCCGATCCTTAATAAAAAATTAGATTCGAGACTGTTCTATAGTCCCTTCACCGCACGGTAAAAGTGTGATGCTTTAAAAAAAAAGCTTACACACCAGAGCTCAACCGCAGGTCTAGTAGGACTGGTCAGGCATTCAGTAAGAAGCTTTAGAGTTGATATCGCATAAAAAGTAGAAGCATATTAGAGAAGTGCTTAACAAAAATTACTTCAGCGAATAATGAGCACATCGGTGTAGTAATAGTGCCATCAAAGTATACCTTCACGCCGTTTGCGAGCTATAAATTATTACTCGCTGATTACACGACATTGAAAATCTAAAGTTAACTAGATGAGCCAAACGATAACTAAGTCACTTTAAGCGTACTTGAGTTGTGCTTGAAGTAGCGGAGGCATCATTGAAAGATGAAATCTGGAACTTTGTGGAGAATGTACTTGTCTGAATTTTAAGAAAACGTGAAGTAGATTTCACTCCGTTGTGCTGACATTTGGGAAAACACAGTGGCAACTTTAACACTAATTATTGCGTTGTCTTTCGGAGCGCGTGTGCGGGTTTCAACATTGCTTTGGTAACATTGGGACAAGTAGTGACGAGTTATTATTGCAGGGTGCCGTTTACACTGACCAGTTTACATGACTCCGCTAATAGCGTGAGAAGGTTCATCTTTGCTTTGTGAAATCAAGTTGTCGCTTGGTATTCCTCGGGTTTAAATATTTATGACGGAAGCGGTTTTTCCAATGTTCCTGAATATCTTTTAGCAGGAGTCGATACAACTTGAAAGCGTTGAATTAATAAGCGAGCGATCATCAGAGATGGCAGACATGTATCGCGATAGCAATCACCTCTTAAACCAAGTCACTTTGCGGATGCCTAATATATCTCTAATGAGGTAATTTTAAAAAATTAAGCTGAAACATTTACCGGTCGGATTTTGAAAGATGTAAGTGCGCAAAAATATGAAATGCCATTGCAGAGGAAGGCGCGGAATTAATATACATTGTGCAAAATGTCCATAATTTAAACACAAGGCACAATTTGATTTTTCTCGTTGCGATTAGGTCATAATTTCCGATACATACAGCATCGAAAGAAGAGACATTCTGAATGGGCAAATCAACGCATAACTTTGCTGCCGATGAGTGCATGATTACTGTTCCGAGGTTCATTTCAAAAATCTTTGTAAAGGGAGATAGCACAGTGAGGCGCTAAAAGTAAGTTAGAGAGACCTGGCGAATGCATGTCTAGTTGTCGAGCGTCAACTCTCGCCATAGAGTATTGCGATTAGGAGATTTTGTACCAATATCCTCTCATAAGGTCGAAACCCACCAAGAAAGTCCTCCACTATTTTTCCAATGTTGAAGAATGAGGTTTAAAGCTTGCTGACTGAAACTGTCAAAAGCCTTTTTGCAAGATTGAAGCGAGTGACACCTGAAGAGATCCATGAAGTACAGTTGCTGCAGAGGTTTTGAAGGTCCAATAAGTATAGTGAAGCACGGCGGATATACTGACCGGGTATAAACCAAACAAGTTGTCTCCTGATAGCGTAAACAAGCTTGGCTTGGTCGATAAAGCAGACCTTTTGGCGACAAAGTTGGCATCGTTGTATGATAATGTTAACAAACGATAGTGTGCTAGGGGTGCGATGAACTAATTTCTTGTGTAACATTGACAAGTAAATACGGCGATTAATTTTGCCATGCGTCCAATCCGAAGTTGGGAATCATATACCAGCTACGCCAGTGCCCGCTTAAAAAAATTATTAATAATATTACTCGGGCCAGCCACCCTGACCCGAGCCGTATCCATGTGCCTAGTGCTTGATAGCATAGTAAGAATCGCTAGTTGTAAATTTTCCGCCAAATAATAAAGCTTAAAATAGAATTTGGTCCCCGACTGCTGTACTGCAGTATAGATCGAAATTATCAACATCAAAATGCCTAGACAGAACATTCAGATGCCAGATGCCTTGAATTAGACTAAAGCAATTTTTTCCAATCTTCACGGTGAGTCGAAATAACTACATCCGTGTCCCGCGAAATATTGAAGGTGTGTCAGCCAAAGAATAGTAAGCTTGTATTAAATGACGCTTAACATTTAAGAAGACAAAAAGTGATTGATGCGTTTGAGAAACCGCAGCAAATTTTGCCTCATATATTCTTTGCTTACATGTATACGGTTTCGGCACTTGCTCATAGTGGTCAAGAGACACTGATAATTGCGACGAAGCAGATGCCGGATGTCTTCACATTCTAGGAGCCATTGTGGATAGTTTAATGGCACCCAAAAGGGACGAGCTTATTTAAACAATAAAGATTTGACCGAGACGTGATCGCCTCGACCAGGTATCAGGCCAAATGCGCGATGAGACAAGCCTACTTCCACGATACCTAAATCATCGCTAAAATTAACACTTGCGGAGTAAAAGCTGGTTTTTTGTTGTTGAAATGGGGCCAGTGAGCCCCCGAGCTGAGAGATTTTCAGACAACAAAGATTGGGTAGACCCAAAGTAATTATTTAGTTAATCCTTTGGCTTCATGGAAATTGAGAGAAGGCCGGGCTTAATTGAGTTAATGGTCCATTGGGCTGTTTATAATAACTTATACCAATGGAAGACTAAGTTATTAAAGCTACGCTGTAAAACCTTGGAAATATTGCCAGTCTCCGAATAAAACCAAGCTTTTAGCTACGGAGTGATTATTTGCTAAGTGCCAAGCTGTGCCGTAAAATTAAAAGTGAGGCAATGGCGTATTGCTGTGTGACGTCCATTGATTGTTGAAAGATCCTTACTAAAAGCAAGGATGACCCCGCTGTGGGATTGAAATGAATTTATTTGCTGGCCGGACCAGTAAAAACAAGCTTTAGAATCCGCCGCATGAAGAAAATAGGAACTCTTGTCCTGGGTGCCGGAGCTAGCAAGCCTTGTTTTTGATAGACGATTGCTTGATAGTGAAAGAGAAAATGTAGGCACATATTGACGCTTGGTCTATTGAGATTGTTTCCGCTAAATGATACGGCCTTAAGGGTCTGACCCTTGTTCAGAATTGAATATGAGATTAATTTTCGGGGGAAGTAGCTTAAGATCTTGGACCTTATAAACTAAAGATTAAAAAAAGGCCAAAATGTCCAATATGGAATCATGTCCTCAGCAAAAGTGATCAAGCTGAGCATTTACAGTTGGGGGTCTTAAGTTTAACTAGAGAAATCTCGCAAGTTCTCATTTGTCATAATTATATTCTTTACCGAATCATTGTATAATGTTATGTGGATTGCTGCGTCCCAAGCAGATAGAATAAGAAAGGCTTCAACTGCCTTCGGTAATATTGGCTTGCCGTATTTCAAGAGAAGCTGAGGAAAAAAAAATTTAATGGACCCTCGGCAAAAAGAAGGCGAAGCCTTTTTTGTTGCCTAAGATACACCTCGGAAGTGTAGAATCAGAGGGCAAATAATCGGCAGACCGCTTAATCAAAAGAGAGCGCGCCAACCGTCCTCTCAAACGAAATAAATGTCAGCAGCCGCCCTCAATCAGCTTCAGCAGTGACCAGATGTAAAAAAAGAGTCGACATAGTCGAAAATATTACCACAAGTCATAAATTTGACTGTGTGATCAATAGTTAACGTGGTAACCATAATAACAGACGCAGGATCATTTTTGTGTGGAGGAGTGCTTTTCAAGCGAACCGCATTGTCTGCTGATAAGCAAAAATCCATACGAGGGTATATTTATCAAGCCATGGTGGGCTATATCAACTAAGCTTAGTAAAGCGTATTTCTCGTAGCCCACAAAGAGCATAGAGAGCCGTATTGTGGAAAAACCAGCGGTTTTTATTGCGGTACTAATCGCAAGCATTGCACTTGACTTAGCTTGGGGGCCGTAATATAAGAAGTGCAGGTAACTCGATTTTCTTCAAATATGAGACTAAAAACCTGTAAAAGGTAGTCTTGGCGTGTGACTTTTCTTACATCTGCGACTTGAAAAATATATTGCTAATTTGTCAAACAAATTTGCAAGTTTTTTCTCCCGGACCACCGTGGAACCTAGGATCCACATACGGTGAAGTTTTGACGGCACAACTGGCGTTGGAGCCAGCTCAAAAGCATTGCACCGAAGCTTGTCGAGTTTTAATGAGATTAACTCGCCTTTGCTTATGGCGATAAGTAACCCCGTAGAAACCTGAGTGGAAAAATGGTTGATATTTTTAATCCTGTTGGCATCTTCTTTCTCATTTCCTGTATGCAGTTCATAGTATATTGTTACTCTCTGAGACTACTATGCAAAGCTTATGACAAATTGAATGCTCAAATCTTACTGAGGCCTACGCGACTGAGTGCACTTTTAGGGCAAGCGCAAAGTAAAGAAATCTGCTACGCAAAGTCAGGCGTAAGCCTCGCAGCGCTAAGTGTACAATAATCCAAGACGTATTGCGGATGCATTTTTCATTCTTTTAGAGGTAGTTCTTACTCTCGTTCAACGAGAATGCAAGATGCACTTGACATCAGTCAGTGGGGAATAGGAATAAGCGCATATTTCTTGGTAGAGTAAGGGCGAAAGAGTGTAGGCTCAGGGTGTAGTGCAAGTCGGGGGGCAAGAATCGAGGTTTGAGCTGGATGATGGCGGACTCGACGAGTCGAAGCAAGGTCGATGCAGCACATATTAGAGGCAGAGGCGAATACTTCCCATAAGTGACTTTTTCTCGTGCGCTTGTAACAAATCGAGAGCTAGTGACAACTTTGAATTACGTGGAAAGCGCTAGAAAAACTGTATTAGTCCGCTAATCGTGAGAACAATTAGAGTTAGCAATGCCTTCGTTGAGTAAACGCTTTTACCCAACCAAATATTGCCAAAATATGACAATTTAATGCCCAAAAAACAGTTTTATCGTCAAGGTATTAAGGTGCTGACTTACTCATTAATGTAAAATTTCCAAGATATGAATGACCTCACACTGAAACACATCAGAACCAGCAAGCAGGATAGAGGAGGAAACTACAGACGTCGAAAGCAAAAGCTTATGGTTGGACAAGAAGTAAAGGCAGCAGACGCCGAGCAGAAATCTCAGTCGGCCGTTAAGGTAAAGCCACGAGAGTGGGTAGAGAATAAAGTTCATGTGACTTGCTAACAAGCCTATCGTAATGTACAGCAATGGAAGAAAACATTTGCTTACGTCGCACAGGTGATTAAAGGGGAGCGAGACCTTCAGTCATTCAACCAGGACGAAATTGTGTCCTTTGCGGACGTGGTACAAGCAGTGGCAGCGTATGACCACGACGGCCATATCCACGTGGACTTTGATGAAGACGACGAGATCGACGACCTTTCCGAGGTACAAGAGCAGGAAACGCAGGTTGAAAGTCAGCCGAATTGTAGCTCACGCCCGAGCAATGACGCTGGCCTTAATGTGCCGATGATGACGATCTGTATCATGGTCGTCGGTACCCACGGCGACGTTCAGCCATTCGTCGCCATTGCCAAGCGACTCATTCATGACGGTCACCGTGTGCGATTAGCAACTCATGGAGTTTACCGAGACTTTGTCATGAGTCACGGTGTCGAGTTTTACCCCTTAGCAGGAGATCCAAAGGAGCTCTCAGCTTACATGGTCAAGACAGGGGGTCACTTGATTCCGATCAAGCTCGAAACAATTCAAACCGATGTGCCGCGGAATATCGAGATGATTGAAGAAATTCTAGACTCAACGTGGCCAGCCGTGTCGGAAGCCGACCCGGATGGTAGAGGGCGTGGCATCCCCGGCAACCCTTTCCAAGCTCAAGCCATCATCTCGAACCCCGTCACGTACGGTCACATCCACGTCGCAGAACGCCTTGGTGTGCCGCTTCATATCATGTTTCCACAGCCGTGGGTCCCTACGACAGCATTTCCTCACCCCTTTTCCAACATGCCATATACTGGCAAGGCCAAACGAATGAATTACATGTCGTACAAGATAGTGGATCTTTTAATCTGGCAGGGAATAGCAGGAATAGTGAACGCTTTTAGGAGAGAAAAATTACAGCTGCGTAAAATTCGGAGCGGTCACGGTATTTTACTAGACTTGGCGATCCCCCATGCCTTTATGTGGAGTCCCCAACTTGTGCCAAAACCAAGTGATTGGGGAGAGATTTATGACGTCATTGGGACAGTTACTCTTAACGACCCAAGCTCTTCGTACACACCTTCGTCCGACCTTGAAGCTTTTTTAGGTACCGATGGTGGACCAATATTCGTGGGTTTTGGATCTATGGTGCTTCAAGACCCCAAAACTGTTACAACCATGATCATTGAAGCGGCAGCGCAGGCACGTGTTCGTGTGTTGATTCAATCGAGTTGGAGTGATATGGCAGGAGATTTGACAATCCCGCACAATGTTTTTATCCTCAACAGCTGTCCACACGACTGGCTCCTGCATCGTGTGTCTGCTGTAGTACATCACGGTGGAGCAGGTACTACAGCAGCAGGGCTGCTTGCCGGAAAACCAACCTTTATTGTGCCGTTCTTTGGCGATCAGCCGTTTTGGGGCCGTGCTGTGCTAGATGCTGGAGTAGGCATTGCACCTTGCCCGATTTCTCAACTCACAACCGAAAAGCTTCGACTTGCATTCGATGCACTGCAGAATCCGCAACTTACTGCACGTGCGATTGCAATGCGCGATCTTATGCAACAAGAAGACGGCGCTGGGGAAGCTGTAAAGTGCTTTTACCAAAACTTGCCTCTACACGTGATGCAGTGTGACTTGAGTTGTAGACGAGCTGCAACAACGTGGAGTGAAAAGGATCAAATGAGGCTGTGTGGCGAATGCGCGTTTGTAGTGAAGGCACGTCCGGAACATTCGCGCACTGATTTTGTAGAGTACACTTACGTGGACTACTCTGCACATGGCCCAGAAAGTGTACTCGAAGGCGCATCTGCTGGAGTGGGTGCACTTGCTTGTATGTTTGGATCGGGCGTAAAGGATGTGATTGTCAAACCTGCGCAAGGATACCGCGAAGATGGGGCAAAGGGCGCGGTCGTTGGCTTGGTTAAAGGCATAAGTGGATTACTGGTCAGTCCTTTAGTAGGCACGGTCATCTTTGCTGACCATCTCGCAACTGGGGCGTACAATAATGTTCACGGAGGTGAAAATAAGAAATACTCTCTCATAGTGGAGAACAAGAAGCTTTTAAATGCTATGGGCATCAAGTCGCGCAATAATGTGCACAATGGCTCCATGAGTGCTGATGAAGTAGTGAACGGAAACGATGTGTTGTATACACAGATTGCTGTGCAGTTGACACCGGAGGAGAAGTCCAGGCTAGTGAAAAGGTTCCTTGCGCACATGGAAAAGCGAACGTGCCACGAACGAAAATCTCTGTTGCTCCCAGCTTGTCTAGAAGGCACAGACAAGGCTATGCATGTTGCGGAAGCTGTCACTATAGCAACTATAAATGAAAGCAATGCGCTTGATCAAGAATTTGATGACGCATTGCATGATGAAGCTTCCGAAGAGGAAGAGACTCAAAAAGTGCGTAAACGACTGCCAATAATGACCATATGCATGATGGCAAGTGGTACATGGGAAGAGAGTGTCCAGCAATATGTTGCAATTGGACTGCGGCTGAAAGCGGATGGCCACCGCGTACGAATCGCAACAAGCAGCGGCCACCGAGATCGCATAATCAAATTGGGCTTGAAGTTTTATCCACTCGGAGGCACTGCGAATACTACGCACAACTATTTGCAGTACCTCAGCCAGCGAAGCCAAGACCAGCCGCGCCACATATCTGGTCTGTTCAACCGCGCTTATACCAAATTAAACAGTCATCGTGAGGCGTTCCCTGACGTGGATGATTTGCGCGAGTTGGTGTTTTCGCTATGGCCGGCATGTGTCGAAGTGGATCCTATGATGCCTGGTACGGCTTTTCGAGCGGACGCCATTATTGCACACCCTTATGTCTTTGGTCAGACTGTTGTGGCTGAACGTCTTGGTGTTCCCCTGCACTGCCTGAGTCATGATCCACAGTCTCGCACTCAGGCAATTCCTCACCTAATTAGTCCAAACATAAATCTCCATCGACCATATCGATATGCACCTATAAACGCGGCTTCGTATGACGTGTTCGACAATGTGCTGTGGAATAGCATGCGGGACATTCTGGATGAGTTTCGACAGTTTTTGGACCTCCCTGGTAAAAGTATTGCGAACAATCTACTTGCAGAGTGGCGTATCCCTCATACATATCTGTGGAATCCTGCACTAGTACCAAGGCCCCACGATTGGGATAGTAATAGTACAATTGCGGGGTATGTTGTCTTGGCTGAAAATGATCTCGAGAACACTGCCATTAGGGCCATCGAACAAGAACTGCAATCTTTTGCTACAAACTCTGCTGGTACACCGCTGATCTATGTTGGAATTCAGTGCGGTGACTGGGATCAACGTCGTGCACAAGATTTACTCTTAATTCTTGAAAGTGCTGCCCAGAAAGCAAACGTTCGTGTTGTTTTTCAAGGCTGCGCAAACGACCACGACAAAGACACTATTTTTATTAGTGGTACCAGAGCTGTATTTGAAATTGATCAACAATTCCCTGTCAAGCGCATTCTCCCTTTTGTTCACGCCACTGTGCACTGGGGAGATCTCTCCATCACATCAATCTGTGTAGCAGCTGGAAAGGCTGCGTGCGTAATTCCACGTGATGTTACTCAGCGATTGTGGGGTCAGGCATTGCTTCTTTCTGGAGCGGGAGTTGAACCGTTGGAACTGGATGCGCTGACTCCGACCAACCTCGTCCACGTTTTCCGTGTGCTACTGGATCCCAAGCTTGCTCACTGCGCCAAGCGCTTAGCGTCAACTTTCTCATCGTCGAATGCAATCGAAACTGCAGTATCGAGGTTTTACAGCAACCTGCCTCTTGCACAGATGACTTGTGATCTGGACCCAGCAAGAATTGCTCGCGTCTACGACTCGCTGCACGAAATGAAGCTGTCGTATGAGGGACGACTCGTTGTGCACCAGATCACAAAGGATCGTGGCAGTGCGAGCGATTTAAAGTACAAGCCATTAAAGTACTCACAGTTTCACCCACCAAAGCATTCTTTACGAGAGTTGGAAACAAAAGTTTTATACACGTACGATCCTATCAGTGAAGAATTGGTTGAAAAACATGACAGCGAACGTGTACCCAGGAGTTCCTTCTCCTCCTAAACGGCACTCGCGTCTCTAAAGGTAGGCACTTTGCCTTGCAGTCACCTGAAGAACAGCAAAAGTGCACTGAGGCGATCAACGCCAATTACGAAAGACTGCTAATGACACGGACTTTGATGAGCGATCCTTTATCATCGTCAGCATCGTGACAGCACGAAGAATACACGTTTAGCACGGATACAGCTGATCGACCCCAATTGACTACTACACGTAGTACCTTCGCAACGCAATGCTGACTTTCAAAATTAACAGCGAAGCACAGCTTGACATGTGTTTGTGTGCTACTGTTTGAATTATGAGCTACAATGGTGACCTCACGCACTTTTGTCGCGGAACATTTAAAGTCGGAGGATTAGACACGATTCAAGATATCTTAATATAAAACACCAAGAAAATTTCAGCAATTGACCTAGATACGACTGGCGTGGAAATGGTTGTGGGTTTTAAGCCAATTTTCCTAATCCAAAGGACATGATATTAATGATCAATTACACTAAAGCTTGCTCTTTTTGCTGCTCGTATTATGTATAAGCATTGATTTTTGTACATTTGTAGTTGAATTTAACCAAGCGTAATGTTGATAAATTTGGCCTGCCTATCATAAGTACTTTTCTCCGACTTAGTTGCGTCAATAGAGTCCTCGTCATTGTATTGTATTTCCAAGTGTAGCTTCTCACATATTTTAGCAAAAAATTGCGCCACATTTGCTTGGTCTGCCGTATTTGTCGTATCTGGAAGAAGATTGAGCACGTCAGTGGGCAACTCGGTCAACTCGATTGTCCTTGCAGTTACAAGCAATTCTGCAGGAGCAAAGGCAGAGCACATCAACCAGCACACATGCTCCGATGTCGACTTCGAAAGCAACTGAAGGTGAATTGATATATATTTCTCGTCTGTGCTTGTCGTTATTCCGGTCCATGAACATACTTCCGTATTTGCACCACTAGAGTTACCGTGAATGTGTTGCTGCATACACTCCACTGCTCGTCGCTCGTCAAACTGCAAATTCATTATAAATTTGCAAGAAGCTTCCACACTTTGATCCGGATTTGCAGGCGAACTTTCAATTTGAAGGAGAGAGCAAAGATGCGTCATCCAAATGGCTCGGTTGGACTCCTTTAAAGCCATTTGATTCAGTTTAAATGAATCAGGAAAACCCAATATCGCAATTACTTTCGAATGCGATAGTGACAGCGTACAGCGCGAGTCACTTAAAGGATCGTAGAGCTCCAGACGCAATGATGATGCAAAATCGTCTTCATTACTTTTGACAAAGTAGGCGGACAGCAAAACTTGATCATGCCCGACAGCTCGAATCGTTGTGAAAAGCTTGACAGCTTTGTTCCCCCGGCTAAGTATGTCACAATGCAAAGGGGAGCATTCCGAAAGAACGAGGCGGTTGCCACAGGCATTACTTGGCGGATTAATTTTCACATAATCAATTAGTATCAGTGCTAACTTCCGGCGTCTGTTCTTCTCTATTTCGACAATTTCTATAGTGTCAGTGTCGTTGTGGGTCATGGGCTGCAGTAGCTCTTTATTTTCTTCCCCGACAACGCAAGTCAAATCACAGCTTTCTACTATCAAGGACATTTTTGCACTAGTGGCACAAATGTACGCATCGACACGCATCATGACCACGCATTTGTGACTTGCAGCTATGTCAAACACAGTAAATAGTGTACGACCATAACCTGGAATGTCTTTTGCTGTCGTCAGCACCTTTGTGCAGCATTGTCTAGCAGTTCCATGCCGTCGAGACTCATTAATAAGCTTAGTAGCATTCAAATTGGAAGCACTCTCGACCATTCGTGTCATTAGAGTGGCTTGTTGCTTTGCATACAATCGGTCACGTAAGAATGTCACCCTTAATGCAGTCCTATCATCACTAGACTTTCCATCCACTTGAACATCTAATCGAGTCATGATAATGTGCCGCATTAATCTGTCCAAAGTATTTGACGAAATCAAAGTGGGCTTGTCTGGACCAACAACTTCACGTAATTTGCGATATCCGTTGACACAAGCCACACCCTGCTGACTGGATATCGGATCACGCACTCGAAACGTTATCGTGAAAGAATCACGTTACCAAACACGATCCAATTGTGATGTGAATGTCGACTGCACGCCTTGTAGCACTACGGCGTGCATAGAGACACGCACAACAACGTACATGCCATTCACACGGTAACTACCCTTATGCACCAGCTCTTCTGTGTCGTAGCAAAAAACTTTCCGCTTGAGTCGACCTTTACTACTGTCGTCCTCATCGTCACTATCTCTGTATTCACTATCCAGCATGTGAATGCAAGAAATCACATCCTCTTCAACTCCTACTTCTTTCTGCACTGCTCGCGGCTTTACACTCTGCTGTCTCGAGACACACCCACTAGATTTTCTGGTATCTTGAGCGATACGCTCAGTTGCTTTAAATACGCCACAGGGCAAATTAGCCACTACACACCCGTTTCCAATACTTGGGTCCCACTCAAAGTAGCGGTGCACGATGTCTTGACAAATCGTTCTTCGCGTTTTACCGGTCGATCCGTTCCAGGACTGTTCGACCGGCAAACTGACCTCAATTTCGCTTTCATGTAGTAAAAGGTATTGCTCGCGACAAGACTCAGGAAGCCAAAAGCGATACTGGATAGCAATCGTCTCTCGTATGGCTTGTCCGTCTTCTTTGTCTTCCTCATCACAAAGTTCGACTTGAACGTACATGCGTATCACATGCCTTTCGTGCACTAGCTGCTGTATCTTTTCTTGAATACGAAAGCTACAAACGAATCTGCAAAAAAGGCGTTGTCGAAGACGGTAGCAGCATTTCGGGTCTTGTATCACCTTACCATCTTCTAGTTGCCCACCACTACCGCTGTCTCCAATGCAGCCATTCTCTTCCTTTAAAGAAGGCTTTGCGAGACAAAACGTACGCAATAAGACGTGCTGAAGCTGGGAAGACGGCGCATGTTTGGATAGACGCAGTAGCTCTTTTGCAGCATTGTTTGACACATAAACAATGTGACGCGCGCTAGATTGAGGAGCGTAGAACAAAGCTTGAAACTCGCCATCTTCGTGGCGCTGAAGAAGTGTAATAATCCATCGCTCACCCAGAGGTTGTCGTATTGCACGACGAAGCAGTACGCGTCCTGGTGATTTCTCAAAAGTTTGCACACGAAGTCGTAACAAAGACTCGGGTTTCTGCTGAAAGTTCGGAACGACCATGGGAGTACGTGTGATGCCATACAGACGAATTCGATCCAGCATCATAGACGAAACACGACCTGCAGGACCGATCGTGTTTCGAGCTTGCGCTGCTGAGAGTCGCCCCTGAATGTTTTCCAGGTCAACTGATAGTGTCAATGTCACCGATTGAGTGGAAGGGGTCTTTAGACTGCTACCATGTACGTAGACGTCAACTTTTACATGTCTGCACGAAAGTTTCGCAATGGTGACGGTGGTGAGATACCCGCCAAACGGTACCACATGTCGATACAGTCTCATTGCCTGAGGACGAAGTGTTAATTCGTACGAAGTGGAAAGTTGCATCGACTCTAAAGAGGTTCCAGATCGACGTCGTTGTAGCATACAGAGACGAGCAAGTCTCATATACATCTCTGCATGTGACGTCGGCGGTGACGTATCTCCTCGTGACTTGCCTTCCGTTGGCATCAAAAGATTATCAATATCGTTTTCGGAGATTACTGTCATCCATCGCTGACTTGTACTAGGAGCATAGGCACTCGCGAATATACGTCGACACTCATGAAAGAGCGTCACCACCCAGCGATCCTTTTGATCCGCTTTGGTTCTCTTTTGTACACTTGCACAAGAGCGTACGAGACGGAGCGCCGTGCGATACACTTGAACATCAGCAAGTACAGCCTCCAGTAATTCCATCACTGCCAAGTCTTCACCTGCGCCACTCACCACGTGATCGGTCGGGCTATTGTTGAAAACAATTACGCGCTCGAAAAGACCAGGGAGTGGATTCGAGCGTGTGATTTCAGGAGCTAACGAGCCGGCACCATCGGCAGCGATCAATTGGGCTGTTTGAACAACCGATTCGACCCAAGATGCAAGGGCATACAATAGGTGAGTACAATGATCTTGGGACCGCACAACGACAGCATCAGGCCAAAGCATGTGGCATAAATATTGCTCTAATGCGACCAAGTTGGTGGATGAAAGTGTCGTGACGTCCACTTGTTTCAATTTGGCTCGAAAGTGTGCCGGTTGAGCCAACAGCTGGCGTGAAATGCACCAGCTCACCGAGCTTTTGGCAAACTCCCTTTCAAAAGGACCCGCAAAAGTTTTTAGAGGTGTGAGCAACACGATCACGGCTTCCATAACTGTCACTATCGCCGGACTTGGCGCAACGTCACCCAGTCCATACTTTGCCTGCTCAATCATCTCACGAGTGACTGTATCACTTGCTATCTCCAGCCGCAATCGCGTTGTTCGATCGAGAGCTATTTTAATGTCTGCATCTACCATTTGCCGTCTTGTCTCCTCAAGGTGGCCTCCCTTTTCCATGTCATTGCCTTGTTTTACTACAAAAAGATCACTGCAATTCGTATGTCTACCTCGTAAAAGAATGCACGTTGGAAGTGGCTGCAGTCCATACTTGATACTAGCAAATGAACTACAAAAAGCACGCTGAGTCACGTCTCGAAGCCCCACATCACCTTCAAGAATCACACTTTGTCCTAGCGCTAATGCGTTTCGAATCGTTGTGAAATCAAACATCGAAGCAGAGTCTTGGACGTTCAAAACTCGTTTGCAAGACGCTAAGGGACGCGTTATGGTGGAAAAGAGACCCGGTAAAGCTACTTGAAGCTTCTCGAGGATATAACGTCGTGCCTTCAAAGGAACGTCCATTGCTACGACGAGCAATAATGGACGAGGTCGATGAAAAGGATAATCACGAGCACGAGTCAATTCTATCGGGACAAAGCGTCGAGCACGCAATTTATCACCAACTTTAACCTCTCGTCGCTCTGCCAATTCCTGTTCAGCTTCTCGTTTGCTCAACGTGCGACTGATGACCAAGTTTGGATCATTCGACATCGTGCTACGTTCGACAAGATGTTGAAGTCGTACAATGGCATGAAAAGCTGTTAGCCAGTGAAAAATAGCCACAGCAGCTCGCCAGCCGCGTGGTAGGAGCTCAAACGTCTTGACTTGAAAATTTGAATCCTTCATGTATGCATCAAACAATGCTCTTCCTAACGGCGATTCTCGTAAGTACGGCATTGTGGGTGCAACGCCAGCAGCTACAACCTTTCCTGATGGCAACATACAAGCTCGTGCAGCACCAGCCGCGGCATCAGCGACGTTTTGCATTCGACGTGCGAGACTAACACTGCATCGTAAGAAACAAGCTGCTTCATGCCAACGAGTACTAGGAATATCCCACTCATCATCCGAGTCACTCGTAAATAGCATCAATAGACGCACAAGTCCAAGGAGAAGAGCGGGAAGTGGCTTGGCTTGTGTCTTTGCATCCAATCTCACAAGAATTGGCAACGTGACCATCGATTGACAAGCACTTGCTAGCTCATTAAGCGTATCAGCTTCAATCGATCGACTTGCAAGCGCAAGTTGCAGACGCGAAGCCACTAATTCTCGGATCTTTGCCATTCGAATTCGTCCAAATCGACCACGTACCATCTCTTGAATCCGCACCGCAGATTGTTGCTGATGTCGTCGCTTTCGCTTCCTTTTTACAACCTGTCGAGCTAACCAGCCCCGAGTTAAACGCTGGATGTGAATGGATGCTATCTTGTACCAGTAAATTTTGGCCACACGTCGTCGCACGAGAAACCCACGGACACCTGCTTGAATAAAAGTGCTCGCAACAGTAAACTCAATCTTTGTGCCTTCATAAATCGCTCGAGTCAACATGCCACGAACGAGTTTTTGGATTTGAGTCGCACAAAAATGCAGTACCAAAAGTTTTGCCTGGTCGTAGTTCTGCTGTTCAGCAGCGACGGCAGTCTGAGCTTCACTTTGTCGTTGCCCTTTGCATTGGAGCGGATCTTGATTGAATTCAGAATGTGTAACTTTGATTCTCTTTGCATGCTACCCAATGTTTTTTATTGACAACACGCATTATATAAGCAAACCCAGTTCAAGACAAGTAAATAACTTACCATGGCATCCTTAATTGCCTTGTGTTGCTCCTTGAACGTGAATATCAGCTCTTGTTTCTTTTGGATATTCACATATTTTTTCTCATACAAAACTTCCTTCTCTTCAACTTCACTACGCAACAGCTGCAACTCTCGCTGAGCTTGACTAGTAAATGCCCGCAGTTCTTGTCCAAATACTTGCAGCACTGTGCAACTCTCGAAATAAGCCACATCCATCGCTTTGCGCTCCGTTTCCTCCCTTAGCGAGTTAAGACGCAATTGTAGCTGCAAATTTGCCGCTTTCTCCGCAGCCAAGTCTTGCTCGAATTGAGCACCTCGAGCTCGTCGTCTTGGCAAAGGGAGACAATTGTACGCCCGCCAATTGGGCTTTGATATGGGTCCCAACATCCCCGAGCGTTTCTTTGCATGATTTTTATTCAAAACTGACGATTTTTCAAAACGTAGATCATTCCCTTCCGGGTCTTCAGCACTGTACGAGGACTGAAGAGTAGCCGGCACATTGTAAGCGTTTCCTGACATTTCGACCATATTCAATTGACGCCGAGCTTCATCGTCTGGGACGACTCGATCGTGGATATCTCGTGTATATCGTCCAAAAACTGCCTCTTCTTGTAAAATGATGAGCTCAGCTTCGACAACGCGGGCCATGTCCACTTCACTTATCAAGATTGGTACTTTTGAACTACATTTGGATGTTTCAGCCTGTTGTAACGCACGGGACTTGACTGAGACAGTATGTATCTTTGATGGTGACCTAGGTATCAATTCATCATCATTTAACACTCGAATTTCGTACGGAGTTTTCGCTTTTTTTTTTTCTAAGAACGGAAGTTTTACAACTTTGGCTCCCTTTACCGACTTGTCATTGCAAAGATTGCCTAGACTCGACTGCGAACGCTTTCCATTGTCGTGAGAAACTTGGGTGTCTTCATTCTCAATAATTTTTTGAGACTGGACATTTTGTGACACTTGTGCTTGAGAATCGAGATTTAAAGGACGGATGAATGGATTTCGGTGCAAAGTGAATCCTAGCCACTCTGTCAGCCCAGTGTGTTTATCCAAGAAATCCAAATCTGACGCAAGCTTAAGCAAGTAATTGATCCCATTCCACTTGTACTGCTTCGGCTCAGAAACGGATTGCCCATTCTCCATTCGCTTGCTTTTTTCTTTGGCATCACGCCATCCTGCGATCGCTTCTACTGTATCTAACGTCGCTGCACGAAGCAAATCCAGCACATGAAGTGTATTATCAAGGTGGATACCTCCGACGTGACCGACAGCGCTTGCGCGTCCTAATCGTTGCAAGTACCCTTCGCGCACGAGAATGCATTTGAGAACCTCTAGCTCCTGAGAATCAATCATAGCTTGTATGCAAGCTTTTACTGCTTTATACGAAAGTATCACTTACCTCGCCTGAATCACCTTGTTCCGTCGGGTTCTCACTCGCAAAAGCGATACATGAAATTTTAGGAAGCGAAAAACTCTATGAGAAGAAACGTCAGCTCATAAAAGCATTTGTTACTTGCATTGATCTTACCTTGTCATGGGTTCCCGATCGAGAAAATTTCGTAGGAGATTTTTTCCTACTTTTTTTAAAAAACGGAAGGTTTGGCGACGTTATTGGAAAAGAAACTGGAGCTGTTCGTCGTAATGGGGTTAATTCTGAGCTTGATGAGCTGCACGAGTCAAAGTGAAAACCCTTTCTTTTATTCCGTTTTAAGACACGTACTTTTTAGGCTTGCTAGAGCTCTCGTTCGCTGCGATACAGTTCATTCAGCAAGATGTCGTGTAACTGCGACAGATCTTTAATTCGTAGTCTTCACGGCAACGTCGAGCCGCATCCGGTTGTCGCTTCCGTTTCGCACAGCAGACGTTTGGCTGAATTATAACATTGCAAAGTCACTATATTCCTATGATTTGTTTTCATTAATAGTGTCTTATCTTGCCGAAACTATAGTGGAGAACGTCGATATTCGTGTTATAATAATTAAAGTATTGCAAGAACTTTAAACGATTCTTCGACGTCACAAGTTCGATTTGATCGTCCTCTTCGAATTAAACTGTGGACTTCATACAGCTTCTTGATGTTTGCTCCAATGCGCATGGAAAAAACTCGAGCAATAGCAGAAACTGAATTGAATATACCAATGATTTAAGCTTTAACTACGATCATATTATCCTTCGGATTATATCCCAACCATTACATGCATTTTGTCGAGCTTTGTGGTGTGAATGCTGAATAAGAGTTAGGTGTGCATCGTGGATCTATCTAGCACGCTTTGCTCATTGAGTTTATGCAGCGCTGGAATCTTAAGTAAGTTTGCTTTTGAGGCGGTTTGGACCACAAAAATCTGACACCGTCCTACAAACTCGAAAAGACATGTCGAATAGGTAGATAAACGACGAAAGCGATCAGCCCAAGCTTATGCTTCCCATCAACAGCACTTTATATCGAAATAAATCAAGTATTAATAGCTCTACAACGCGAACCATCCCTCCATTTCGTTATCCGTCCCCCATTTTTGTGATTGGCTAAAAAATAAACTATTAATTGGCTAAATTAGCCGGGCTTAATATGTGACGCCACTACCGCTTTCCCATCTACAACACGAGTTAATCGATTTTCTTCTATATTGCGCGCTACAAGATATTGTTGTGACTGCTCCAGCTTTATCTTTCTTAGTTCTAACGACAATTTCATATCCAGAAGCTTGTGCTTGCGATTGAAACGTGGTCTTGGCCTGATCAGTTGTTGCATAGGTCATTTCGGTTGAGGATGGTAACATGTTCATGGTCTCAAAAGCGAAAGAGTGATCGAAGGAAAGGGCAACTGTATGATAGAGCGTGAATGAGAATGAGATTGTGAATGTGAATGTGAGGAATGTTGCGTTCTGTGGATGGTGAAGTAAACAGCAAAAAGAGGTTAAGAGGAAAGTGGTGTCACGAACATCTATATACCAAGCCCGAGTTTAGCTAATCAGTAGCTTATTAGATTGGCTAATCACAAAAATGGGGGATGGATAACGCGGCTCCTGCAAATATATTAGTTTCTATTTTTGTTCGATAATCACTCAAATATTCCTTTTAGAATTTTATCTGAGATTTGTGCTATAGAATATATTAATAAAAAACGTCTCGAAACTATCTATAGTTTATCAAAAATTCGTTTTGACAGTCGTTCTAATTTTAAAAATCGAAATAAATGAATTGCAACCTGTTGATTCGAATTAGGGAGCCGTCTGCCCCCCCTTTTGTTATCCGGCACTTCCCTCCTTCATGCAGTATCTGTAAGCTATAATATATATCTACGATTGGCCGGAGCGAACACCATCGGATTTAAATGACCCGTAGGTTATAGAATATTTGCAGCGCAGAAAAACTTGCAAATTTGCACGTATGGAAGCTGATACGACCACGACAGAAGAGCATTGTTTCAAAAAGCTGGTTCACAAACTTAAGACTGGCATGAACGAGCAACTAAACTAAGTACTAGGAGGCCAAGAAGAGTGTCCTTAATAATCGACGGTGCCCAGAGCATCAAGATTGATCATTGCATTGGCTGTGCGAGCAGCATCGGCATTAACGTTAATATGAACAGGTTCATTGCATCGTCTTCTATTGTATCCCGTCTGTCCACATTTTCCGCATCGTCTTTGTGCTCAAAGAGACGCCTCAACCACCTCAAACTGCGATAAATTGCGTTGAGTCGATCCTGAGGGACTTCCACGGCCTCGTACGTTTGTGAAAAACGTTTTTATCCGGGACGATTACTATGTGCTCAAGGATCACAAATTTGTGATATATGGAGCCCTCGTTCTATTTTCTGCGAATCCGCTTTAGCATCTCGTAGATCAATGGTGGTGGTGGCGGTGGTACGACTGTCGTCTCCCGACAAGGTTAAATGAGCCATCAATGCGATTCCAAATCGTCACGGGTGAAACCTCTTACTGGTGTTGCGGCTGCTGTTGATTTAATTTAGTGCTTTCATTATGGCCACAGTTTAGACAAACATGCATTGGCAGTCCTTCACATCGCTTCTAGCTCTGTATTGGCTGAAGGCTGGATTCGCGCTGTCACTGAATCCTTCCCATTGCCCCGGCAAAGACTTGGCCAAACTGCATATCGGCGATTGCGCGCTCTCGTGCGGATTGCAGTTTGATGGTAGCAAGTTGGCCATGGCAAGCCAGCCGGCAAGCTGTATTTACAATCAACTAGTCACCCGTTGATGCTAAAATCTACTTCTTCAATGCGGAAAGTGCGCTCTCTACTCGTGAAGTTATTGTATGATCAAAAGGCAGTTTGCCGCGTAAGAAACAGAGAGGGTATGCCACCGTTTGACGCGAAAAGGTCTATCGCATTTCCTTAGTATATGTCAGTCATTGGCGATACCACTAACGCATTATATTGGCTCGTGAGCTCCTGAAAATGCCTCCATTGATACAAGAGCCCTGCGCTGCATGGCAAGAGATATGCCAGCAACAAAGGAGTTTTAAGCTTCAGGAAATACATCGTCAAAAGCATTCATGAGAGCTAACTCCCCGCCGGTTAAGAAAGTCAATGGACAGACCAAGTTGTCCACGAATGTCTGCCTCAAGAGTCTTAACTGTCCTCGGCTTTTTCTCCAGCCATAAATATGTAAGCAAATGTAAAAGTTTGGTTTGTCGAGCTAACCCTCACCACGTGCAAAAAAGGAAGTCCGAAATGTTTTGCTCTATAAGTAGAGTCTAACAACAAAATTTTCCCAGCGCTAAATAAGCATATTTCTTTCGCTGACGGAAAACAATACACAGATGCGTAAGTCGCTGTTCGGCGTGAAACGGCGTATAGTGTGGCACACAAAGACTTGCTGATTCAAGACCATCAAGAAGAGCAACCAGCGGTGTTCTATCACGCGACAAATGTCTAAGCTTCGAGTCGTGAATGTTGCGCATCACGAGATGTTACCGTTACGTTACTATCGCGCATCAAAGTGACAATACGCATAGGAGCCAGACCCGCAAGGGACTGGTTTTGCGGATGCACGGCAGCATTCACAAAAGGCTCATTATTGTGTTCAAGTGGGTAGGCCTCAACAACCCAGTAAACCAAACATCCTTATACTCTCATTTTGTGAATTCTCATAGCAGACTGACAGCCTGTTCCGCGGCTTCCACTTACGCTCTACGCTGCTGCCGCAGAGGTTTGCACACACACGAGCATTTGAGACATAAAGCAATGATCTTACCGTCTGATTGGTGTCCACCTCTCCTCCTTCGTTTGCACGTCCCTCGTCACTGCCAAGCGAGCCTTTGCCAACGACACGTAAGGAATATTAACGATGGATTCTAGTTGACTCAAAGTCAAAGAAATGAAAAAATGTTGATAAGGTGAAATTTTGCAAGGTCTTTTTGCCCTTGCGGATGATCTATATCCTACAGAACATTTGATTCCAATGGTGTTCGATCCAGCTTATCATAGATCATTATTACGATTTAGGGGTCATTAAGGAGGGGGGGGGTTGAAAAAAAAACATTTTTTATAACTAGATGTACGACACCGAGGTCGCTGTTTTTTCGGCAGAAGATCAATCGCAACTAATCATCACAATAGCGCATAGAGTAATTAGTCTTCCAGTGTTTCTCTGAAAAGGGGGGACTGGTTAGGGGCTCCCAATCAAAAAACGAAAAGTGCTTATTGGTGTGCATAAGAAGAAAAAATTGTGCAGTGATCTTCAATAGCATGAAGCCTTTTCGTGCGCATGTATTCGATCACTACTCGTAAGTAAACAATGTAGCTTCCACGTCCGCCTTCCCAATCTTTGAACGATTATGGAGGATAAGGTCATCAAAAGTGTCTGTGCATACGCCTGTGCGGTCTGAACAATTGAGCCACTAGACGCTTTAGGTGCTTTTAAAAGTCCTTGAGGTATGACACATACCCAAAGCATACCGCTCGGAGTATTGATGCGGTCAACAATATGTCACTCTCTCGCAGAAGGAGTTGATTAAAACCGTCGACTAAGTCAAGTGAATTGCACAGTGTATATTTTTCACGATGTTGTTTTGCAACGCATCCTTTTTAAAGAGTGACATCTGTGCCCGTCTGGAGCTTAAAGTATGCATGTACTCGCCAATTAGTTTTCGGACACAGAAGAGGATACAACGGGCCATCAGATATAGCCGAGCGTTTAGCTTTAAAGTTGGCATTCCTCTAAATAAAGCTTTAGCTATTGGTGAATGACACGCACGCTGTAAATATTTGCACACTGAGATATTTCGGAGGTTAGCTACCCTGCCTAAGTTGCAAAGTTGAGCATAGGAATATTGGTAGAACCAAAATATTTTAATTAGTAAGACTTTAAGCTGCAATGTGTTGCACATTCGAATCCCTTTAAAGCCGACGATAGTGTATGGTTGCTCACCGAAAGATCGTTATTTCCGCTCTGTGCAAGATTCGATGTGGTCCCATCAACATTGACGATAACTAATTTTTTATATTGTGCCTATACATGGAACTTTAAAATATCGTGCAGGCTTTATGTTACAAAATAGCAAGTACTAAGTTCAGGCCAGATCTCTCTTAAGATTTTTCTCCAAAAATAAAATACTAGTCAAGCAAAATCTTCAATTTTTTTGGCGCGCTGCGCATTCACAGTACGAATTTGTAGAAGAAGACCATGGCGGACGACTTTAAAGCCAAAACCACGCGTGAGCTGGCATCCCAGCTACGTGCAAGCCTCTCGGCGCTCAAACGCGACGTGGCTACATCGTTTCGGCTTTGTAGTCGCGACTTTGGCGTGCTCGGCACGGAGCTCGTTTCCTCCCTTGAGAGAGGCAAACAACGCGAACGCGCGTCAGTTGAAGCTTTAGCTCACGAGCGTGCGGCCCGTGGTAACTTAGAGACACGGCTAGCCGAGATGCATGGAAACATCCGCGTACTTTGCCGCGTACGGCCAATGCCGCCGATTACTCTTGGATCCAGCGGTGAGGATAGCGAGGGCATGAGCCCGAATAAACGCCGTAAACGTGTGCAGGTCGAGTCGGCGCAGGAACTAAGTGTTTTTTCGCCCGTGGACGGTGCACTTTACAAGAGCTTTTCATTTTCCCGTGTATTCCATGAGCAGCACTCACAGTCCACAATCTTCAAGGAGGTGGCGCCGCTCGTGCGCTCGGCACTCGCGGGCCGTCACGCCTGCGTATTTGCTTATGGCCAAACGGGCGCGGGCAAAACACACACAATGCAGGGCACAGAGGGCGATAAAGGGCTTTATTCTCGAGCAGCCGAGCTGATTTACGACTTAGTGGCACAACAGCAGCACGTCTATGACTTTCAAGTCAACATTCAAATCGTGGAAATTTATAACGAGGAGATTTACGATCTATTGGCTCAGCCCAGCACTAATGATAATTTAGTTAATGCAGCAACAGCTGTTACTGGTACAGGCTCAACTGACAGGAACTCGCCTACAAGTGGGGGTATGGGCTGCCATATTGGCTCCACTAGTATGTGTGGTAGTCAGCTGAGCAATTTGTCGTCTACTGTGGAGATTCGACATGGTGATAATGGTGTTTATTTGAAAAATGTGGAGAGGGTTACTGTACCAAACGCCAAGAAATTTAATGATGTTATTGCTTTAGCCAAGTATAGTCGTACGGCGTCAAGATACGACCGCAGCAACCGTTCTCACACTGTGTTGACGATTGATATTCGCCGTACCAGTAAATTAAATGGAGAGGAAGCCGCGGGAAGGCTGGCTCTCGTGGATTTGGCTGGCTCGGAACGACTTTCAAAGGCGGCGGATACACCTGCACTTACCATACGAGAATCGCAGTACATCAATAAGTCGCTTGCGGCTGTTGGTGACGTTTTGTCAGCCTTGTTAGCGAAAGAAAAGCATGTTCCGTTTCGAAATTCAAAAATTACGCACTTATTGCATGATTCGCTAAGCGGCAACGCGAATCAGACTCTATTGCTCGTGCACGTGAGCCCCAAAAGCGCTGACGTGAACGAGACTATCAAATCTTTAAAGTTTGCATCGCGTTTGAGTCATATTCAAATGGGCAAGCTGCGTCGTACTGAGCGTGCAGAGATCTCTAGACTTAACGGGGTGGTGAGAATGCTTTGTTTGTGAATACATGATAAATTTTTATTTGCACTAACGTTATGACCATGTTTCTAGGTCGCCAACCAAGTATCTCAAATTCAGAATCTTCAAGGAAAATTGACAGCAGAACTTGAGTTGCGCAAAAAATATGAGAAGAGGTTAGAAGAATACCGTCAAGAAGAACATCGTCGTAGGTCTAAGGGTGAAGAGACTAGAAGAATTTTGCAGCAAATGGAAACCCCCTCACCACCCGAATTTCCACCTCCAATCACCTCGCGTAGGTGGAGTTTATACGCTCGAAAGTAAGCAGATTGACATGCTGTGGCACTTAGTTCTCACATTCGTGTGTCTAATACGTTGAGTGCACGAATAGAGAAAAACTCGCCATCGATCAGGGACTGAATGGTATTGAGAACGTAGCGGAAAATATTTTGCGTGGTAATGAGTCATCACCCGATACAGAAGAGACAAGCACTCCAAACACTGCCAAACCTAGTGGGATCTCCCCTCCGACAAATTTTTCAAGACGCCTTAGCTTATCAGTATTAGATAAAAAGGCATTAGCTAGAGGAAGAAATCGTCAGCTTACGACTCAAGGGAAAAGGAAACGATTATCCGCTTCCGAAAAAATTCGCAGGTACAAACTGTCCTGACTACCGTGCACATTATTGGCTAATATTGGATTGTGAACGGACTCAGTATTTTGAAAAAACAACGTGGCAATGATGCAAGCGCGCTCGACCCAGATGCAGCTGCTGACTGCTGCACTATGGCTTCCAAGCAAGTCTCGTTTGATATGTCGCTGGTAAACAACGAGACTCCGTCATTTTCTCAACCATATCAGGAACCCAATGCCGCGACTATCGCACCTCGAATGTAAGTTTGCATAGGCCTGTATTGTTTGTAGGCCATATTTTCATCTCATTTTTCCCTCAGTCCCGTCATAGGAGCAGTACGTGTTTTAGCTTCTAATCGGCCAATCACGGGGCCTTCTCAAGCGAAAAGAATTGTGCATTCTAAGCGTGCTAGGAGGAAATCTGTCGGATGGCGATAAGCGGCTCATATCAATGCATCGTACAAAAAAAAGGATGTTCACGCCATCAGCAAGACAATCACATTTACACAAATTACGTAAAATATGACCAGCCAATAATTAGATATGCCGACTAGTCGGCCATATTTTGCGAGCGCTCTAAAATTTGACGAGATCCCTTCAAAGCTGCTCCGGCAGTACTGCTGGTCTGAGGGAGCTCGATCGCCGCATCTTCAAGCGTTCGACTTCGTCCGCGGCGTCGACCTCATTACGAGCTCGTTGGAACATCTAGAGATAAAAGCACAAGATCAATTTCGGTATTGCGTTTGAAAAATATTCTGGAAGAGCGAGCCTGTCTGAACTGTGTATTACAGTCATGTATTACAGTCATGTGTTCCTCGAACGTACCGAGCAAAAGGAGGTAAGTGTGGTAAAAAACTCAGTCGGGCTTCGCTTTGGGTCTTCGCCAAAGTAATCTAATACATTTAAAACGTCCTCTCTTGCCCTGCCAAGTCCATCCGCAAGAACGCCCATTTGAGCTTTGATCTCAAGAGCTGTAGTTTCCATCGCCTTGATGGTCACCTCTAGGCTTGAATTCTCGACCGCTTCCTACTCAGGAGACAAGCAAGCAAATATTTAAGAGTAATAGATACATCCAAGAAGTAAGCGTTTTTATACCTTTTCAAGCAACCCCAATTCTGTGTTGAGGTTTCTCAAGCCCTTGTCCAGCTTCTTGAATTCTCCATCGATGGTTTCGAAAGACTCCCGTGATGCGAGAGGTACACTTCGCAGCTCTGATTGAAAGCCGAGGACCTGGGGATGATTTCTTTTTGCAAGTCGGACTAAATAGTGTAAAACAGTCGTTTTCTGGTTAACGGCTTTCGTGTGCCCTAGCCGTAATAGTGAGTCCACAGTGAAACCCTTAACACCATTCTCCTCACCACTTCCGTTCAGTGTATTGCCCAGCTTAAGTACCATGGCCAGCAATGTCTTCAGTAGTCGGCTGCATTTCACTTCTTCAGCTGCCTTCTGCAAATTTGTCACGGAAGTGGCGACTTCGGCGCTGCGCGACAAAAAAGACAGCTTGTACACCAAACATTCCATTCGCGAAGCATATCGCTTAACCTTTGCGATCTCACTTATAAACTTTTCAGCCTACAAGAAAAAAACTGCTTAATTCAGCACAAACTTGAAAAACATTGAAAATAGCTTACCTCGCCCAACAACTCTTTATTTCCCGTATATCCACAAACTAAAGCTACCTCCTCTGAAGTTGGCAAAATTTCGTTTATTCCAATAAGTTGCTCATTGGTCAGCCCACTTGAGTCAAATTTTGCCACCGCGTCAGCGACCTCGCCGTACGAAAGCTTTACCCTGGCCAGCGAGATAGCAGCGTTCATTGCGCGCTTTCCGTCAATAAGCGTCACAGCTTGTTTACCCTTTAAAGCTTTACTCTGCCCTCGGACAGAGCTTTTTTTTGCAACGCTTGAGCTTGTATTCGCAAAAAAGAGCGCTTCCAATTCATCCATATCCATATCAAAAGAAACGTCGTCGTCTTCGTCTTCCCATATCGTCTGCTGATTAAGATTGCTCAACCGATCCTCAGATATAGCTTGCCAGTGCAGCTTCTTGCGTGCGCCTCTTTCTTTTGGCCTTACAGGTACTGCTGCTTTGTCATCAGAAGATAGCTGCGAAATAGGTGCATCGGGCCCTAACTCCAGCGCGCGAACATCAGCGTGTTCGGTCACCATTTTTTGTCTAACAGCACCATCTGGAAGGCCCATTTTCAGCATCTTGAAGTATTTAGAGTAAACCGGATCATCCTGAAGCTTGACGCTTTTTGTTAAGCCAATCAACTCCGAGACAAGTCCATTACCACCTACATCCAAAGCACGCTCGTCGACGCTTTCAGCCTTCATCTTTTGACGTACAGCTCCTTCAGGAAGCCCCATTTGCAGCATCTTGAAGAACCTCGCGTACTTTGGATCATCCTTCAATTTAACGTGACTAGACGGAGCAGCTGCTTTCTTTTTTTCGTATAAACTTGGCAGCTTAGAGAACGGTGCGTCACCCCCAAGGTCTAATGCATACTCATCAACACCATCTGCCCTCATTTTTTGACGAACAGCACCATCAGATAGGCCCATCTTCAGCATTTTGAAGTACTTCGCGTACACGTCGTGGTCTTTTAGCAGCACATCTTCTGTACAAGCATTTTTGTCTTCACTTGCAGACAGGTTCACGCTTTTAACGTCATCTTCAAGCTTTGTTGCGCTACGTGTGACAGCAATGCGGCTCTTCACTTCTTCGTATACCGAGGTGGGACCGAGCTCCAAAATGATAGGGTCAAAGCCGTCCATAATTATTTTTTGTTTCACAGCTTCTTTTGGGCATCCCATCCGCATCATTCGAAAGTAGCGCGCGTATTCATCCATGTCCTTTAGCTGTACTGTACTTACATTCATTGCTTTGTTCGCGCTGTTGTCGTCACATGTAGGGCTTGCGTTTGGAGAGACGGGCTGCAAAATCAAAGGATCGACACCATCCTTCCGCATGCAATTTTGAACCGCCTCAAAAGGAATGCCACATTTCAGCATCAAATTATACTTGCTGTCTTCACTGCATACCACCGACGAGTCACTTGCATGACTTAACCTTTTTGTCGTCTCAAATTCTCTTTGCGTGGTGGACTTTGTATCCAGCTTTAGTGGCCCAGATGGGCTAGATTCGAAGGAAGTTGCCGAAAGTAATGAATTCGTTGACAACACAGATAAAGCGCTCGTGTTACCTAAACTCGTTGCTGCTTTCAAAAGGTCCTCGATCGATAAATTGCTGGTTGCAAGCAATGCCTTCATTTGGGAAAGCTCTTTTGGGTCTGTTGAGTTAGGTTCTTCATCTTTTGGATTAGGTGAACTAACACAAGCTGTATTGGAGCTACTTGCACTGCCTGCATCAACGACGTCTTGTGGATTTGCCAACATAGTGCTCGGCTCATGGCCGATCCAGGAAGCAGGTACCAATTTCATGTTGAAAGGAATTTCTTCGCCAGGTAGACATGTGCTTGTTAAAACTGAAGCGCAAACATCGCATTCCCACGCACTAAAAAACTTCTTCACGTAAACAATATGGTTTGTCCGGTCGCTAGTAGTTGTCAACCCAAAAGGGATCTTTCGGAGCCCTACACATGTCGTGTGATAATGCTTCCCGCAACGCCCTGTACACTGAATAACCTGTGGCCGCATCGTGAAATCATCTTCTTTGCAAAAATCGCACAACGACGAAGCCGCCGATGTAGGGTTAGAATATCGCATACGCTGGGACTGCATGGCATTAACTTCTGCCGTTGTTTGGCGATGAAGTGTGGCCTGCTGATCCCTTTCGGCACAAGGAGCTATACCTTGGCTTTTGCTACTCTCAACTTGCTCCTTCTTTTCAACTTTTTTCACTTCTTCTCGAGCATAAATAGCTGACAAACCTTTGGAATGCAGCAAATCTAGTGCCACGTTCGGTGCATTCTGAGAGCATTGTAGCGCGAACGTCGTTGACGTCTCAGAAAAGCCCATGCGGACAAAATTAGAGTGCATTGCCGGGTCCGGAAGAACGACATGGTGCTTACTTATCTCTATCAACCCTTGCCGCACCGCGCTGTTTCCTGTATAATATTTCCTGACGGCGGTTTGAGACTTCTTTGTGCTGTTTTCGTGCAAAACTAGATCCACTGAAAAGTGGTCTTCATCAAACCCATGCTCGTACTGTTTCACTAAGTCTAAATCGTATTTCTTTAGCGTCACGAGTCCGGGCAATAGAAACAGCGTCGAATCTGCGTACCTAAATAGCACTTTCGAAGAAGCATCCACGTCATCTGCGTTATCGTAATCGTCTCCAAACGAGCACACAATCGAGAATCCACCATTCAACTCAATGCCATTTTCCCAGAGGATGGCAAAGAATCCATCCCCCTCATTCCAGTCCAAAACCGGAGCTTCCCCATTCTCTCCTACTTGGACCTCATCAGTGCAAAATACTAGCTTGTAATCATCCCAGATCTGCGCACAGGGTTGCAGCTCCACCGGGAGTTGTCGAAATATCACGGCTTTGAGCAGCAGTGGCTTGTCATTTGATGGCTTCTGCTGCTTCAAAAGCATGTGAAAACTGGTGAGAAACCTTTGAATGGAAGGAGGTGTCTTTTTCTTTAACGCATGCGGTGTAAGTGACTTCATGTCCCAACGTTTTTTGTAAAACTCGACAAAGGCATCCGTCGGATCGTTTGCAAGTCTGGCGAACAGCAAGTAGCAAGCCACCACAACACCACTACGAGTCTTTCCAGTCTGACAGTTAATTAAAGCTACGTGATGCGGATCAAGCGAGAGCCAGGCATCTAAAGCATAGCATATGCGAAAAACAAGGTCCAAAGGTGGAGTGTGCGCCTTCATGCCGTCACGTTCCCAGTTAAATTCAAGCAGCTGCTCGTGCAGCTTGTCAGCCACAGACTGACGCCTATGGTCGTCAACATCATCGAGTGCGTTAAGAGAAAAGACCATAAAATGGTTGCGATGATGAGCGTCTAGAAACTGAGCCAGGTCGTTAGCATTTACCAAGTTGCGCTTCTTGTCGGTTGGCGCGTCACTGGGCGCGCCCACGACCACGAGTCGCTCGGTCATAAAAGTGAGATTTAAGGTGCAAGCATCTGGAGGTCGTATGTCTCCTGGACTACCGCGAAGTGCATGGCTCGTATCGAACACAGTGCTTGTAAGACGGCGCAGAGACTCCATGAGTGCGGAATTAAATAATGGTTTAAATGCGCAAGTGTAGCCATTTTGGCTCAGATTTCTTCCGACGTCCCGATTTTGTTCCAATTTTGAAAAGACGCGACAGAAGTGCAACTGCTGATACCATTGACAAGCATTGACGTTATTTTTTTTATGCAAATGGAAGAAAACGGAGTAAATCGCAGGACAGAAGCGTGGAAGTGAGTGACGAGGCTGTTATTGGGGAAGACATGCGAGAAGTGATGATTGATGAGCGTTATACAGGGCGTTCGGGGGTGACACGGAGGCGGGGCGGCTGCTGAAGAAGCTCTATTGCGGCACAAGCAAACCGGAAATTTCCTACCCGAGTATGAGGATTATTAAACGGTAATACTTGAGTGCTATTGCGAATAAAGTGTTGTTGCTCTTGTTGCAGAGCTTAAGAGAAAGCCGCGAGAGCCGACAGCGCCGTTTATTCCTGGCGGCGGGGTGGTCGGTGCTTGCAACTCAAGGACACATCGGCTGGTGGCGAATACCTCGAGTCGAGCAATCAAAACTCCAATTCCGGTCAAGGACAAGAGCGCAGCCTTCAAGGTGTGTAATGAAGGACTGTGAAATGATGAATGATCAAAACATGGTGTACGCTTTTTTAGGTCTCCCCGATCGATTGCCTCACAACTCGCAAGAAACCGCTTAGTGAGATTGAGAAGGAAGTCAGCGAAGTAAAGAGACAGATGGAGGGATACCGCATGAGTTGCCTAAGGTCCTTGAAAAGTTCATATTCGTTCTCTATGACTTTGCTAATTGCTGCTTGTCATTTGGCTAGACGCGCTCCCAATCAGGAAAAGGAGAAGCTACAACAAGTTTTCCCATACACAGCTGGAAATATTTTGCCTCACGAACTTTTACCAGGATCTGGTGCATATTTCTGTCGCAGTAATTGTTAATAAATATATTCTGATTCATGTGTCTGCAGATCTTCTCGATCGAGAACTTGCGCATGCTGCTGAGCTACGTAATGGAAAGCCTTCCAAAGATCATATGACAAAGCTGAAAGAACTTTACGATTTGGTTTTGAAAGAGGTAGAATCACGAAAAAGCTTTATATCCGAGATTTCTGCTTTGGGAAAATCAAAAGAAGTTGCTCTTGTTGAGCGCGAAATTACGGACCGAATGACCGAGTTGCGCAAAATTCATGGCCTCATCATCAAAGAGCAACACAGAAGCAACAACAACAACGACGACGACTAGCTAGCTCAAAAATTGAAGACTGGATGATATGTGCATACCGTCTGATATTAAATAAGCTATCTTGATTTTAACCGATATTCCTTTATATGCTTTCTGCAATACCAGCATACAGGGTGAAGTATGGCATTTATTAATAAATTTCTGCTTTTATAATAACGAAATTCAGAAGAGCAGCGCAAAAAAGCTGCCAGTCGGCCGCGCCATTCTAATGATCCCAGGAAGGTTCTCTACACAAGATTTAGTCCTTATGCCTGAGGCCGCAGCGGTAAATAGTCTGTGCCAATACCGTAAGCGGCGAGCCTTGAAGAGTTCGCCCGCCAGGGGGCTTCTCATGCAAGGAATTTGTTGAAAAGCCTCTCACACCATAGCGGCAAGGAATGCACGCCCATCATTCTTCCTCATTCGGTGGTTCACAGACACCTCCGACTTCAAGCGATGAATATGACGAGGAGCACGACGTGCGCTCACCCGCCAGGCTCGCGAAATAGCCTCATCGACGACATTGTTAAAGCAATATCATCACCCGAGGGAACGTCATTGAAGGTGATAGGCTTGCCGTCAAACTGACCAGCTATGCATAGGGCATCACAGAGAAAGATAGAGGAGTCAATGGTCTCCAGGGTCAGAAACTCGGCCTGCGACACTCGGCGTGTGACTCTCTTTTTGATGAGATCATCGAAGTTTGAGACCATGAGAAAGAGGTCGAAGTCAAAGATGATACAACCTGGTATTTTCCATGGGTGAACACAGTGGTCGAAGTCAAAACCGCAATCAGCGAAGACGATGTGACTTGCCGACCGCTAAATACAGATGCAAGTAGCTAGGTCCATTTACTCTTCACAACGAGTCCAACGAGGAAAAGGACAATATTGTAGACGGAGACTACCCCCTCACAATGCAGGCCATGGCGCCAAGCAGTACGCTTCCTTATTTTGTGCCGTGAAAGCTCCTTGAACATTTCCCTTATGTAAGTCTATTACAACAGGGCCCATTGTATGAGCGTGACGTTACGACGTGCTTTGAGCATCGCATCAAACTTCACCAAAAGTACAACTCAGTGCCGTAAAAAGGATGACGAGAAGGGTGGTCTGTGATATAATCCATATACTAGCACTGCCACCACCACCGCGGCTTGTATGGTGAACCCATTCTGGAAATAAGTGAATCTAGAGGGTGCTATACCTAAAATTTGAACTCCGTTGGTATAGTACTTTACGTCCGTAAGCTTAGAGTGACTCGGTGGGTCGAAGGCGGCACACCTCTGAGCTGTCTCGGCTTCAGCTCAATACCAAGACAAGCGCTAAGAGCGTAAGCTTTAAGCACCGGTATGGAGTCAATTGTACCATGCCCGCGATAAACAACTGAAGCGCCTATTGCTTCTGCTTCCAGATCTCAACAGATTGTGCTCGAGCCATAACGACCTCCACTGATTGTGAGTAGCGAGAAAACCGTGCCACTTTACGAGAAGCTTCTGGTGCACTTGAGTTCTACACTCACAGCTTCAAATATTTGTAGCTGTAGGCCACAAGCCAGCTTTACAGCCTTCCGGAACCTGATGCAAAATTCGATAGTCAACAGCGGTCACCATTTCACCACAACATGGCTGCTAAATGACGACCCTCTTACGACCCCAGCTCAGACCAAGCAAAGATACAATTGATCACAAGCCTCATAAATCTAAAATGGAGACGAAGGATACAAATCTCCACCGAAATGGACATAGATGAAGAAGGCGCAGGTGAGTGATGAGGGAAATCAAGGTGTTCGCATTTATATCTCTGTAGTAAGAGGTTTCTTTATGAGTGTAGAAAAGAATTGATAGCCAATAGCAAAATAAAGATGATAAAGTGTTTAGGCTTGCATGCACGATGAAATGAAGGCACGTGTAGTCGAGTTGCACCACAATGAATTGTTTGGTGGTCCTCGTAGCAAGACCACTACGATGTCTGATGTAAAAAGTCTTGAATTATCCAGTGCTGAAGTTGACGACACAAAGATAATGTTGATCAGCCGTTGCCAGTCGCTTAAGCCATTTGTCAAACAGAGAAGACTTTCGAGGCCTTTCAAGCAATTAAATATATATGCGACCAGGATTTTTTAGCACAGTGCATGATTGTAGTATAGCTGAAGACTCGAGGTGACGGCGAAAACAAGGCCAAAACGGTGCAGGCAATCGCCGATTGCAGTGATGAGTTGAAGCTTTGAATAGGTTGCATTCTGGAGGCAATTGAGGTCACGATATCAATTGCGGAGGGAATATGTTTTTCAATTAAACACAAAGATATTTTTTTGAAGTTTGCAAATTTGCGAAATTAAGGCAGGAAAGAGGTTGGTATAGTGTATCCTATTGAACTGTTATCTCCCAATATTTTAAAAATAGGCCTCTGTTGAGGAACCAAAGTGACGAAGTTGTTGACGTTGGCTCCTAGAATTTGAAATGAGAAGCAAAGGAAAACAAAATTCGCTTTTATTGAGTTGTTGAACGTAACTCGTTGGTATCGAGTATCTTGGACACGCTTAATGTACATGCGAAATTTCATACGCTTTCTGTTTGACCCGATGCAGTAGAAGAGCAACATATCGTCGTGGCGTGCACTGTAATGTAGCGAATTTTGCAGATGACCAAATTGATCAAATAATTGTACGGAAGGATAGCGTGAGATGTGACCTATGGAAAAAAATTTGATGCTTTGTAAAGCTATGTAAGAGAAGTGCCATGACTAACAAAACGTTTTACTCGCAGAAATAGAATGCAGAGCTTAAATCTTATTGTAAAAAAGGTAGATGAAGAGATACGGCGCCGATTATAGCTGCCGGTAACTTCAAGACGAGATGCTTTTCTGATTACTAGAGAAAAGAATATTGCTAAAATGTTACAAGCGTTGTTCGACTAATGAAATCCTCAAGATGTCCCTATAGCTCATCATGCAAACTTTCGTGTTCGGCTTTCCATTAATTTTACAGCACACACGAAGTTTAAAAAATATATATATTAAGCTCTGATTCTTTCTAATAAACTCTCAACAAGAAAAATACATGAATTGTCAAGAAAAAAATAGCAGTAACGGCTGAATGATTACATCGAAATTTTGTCGTTTTGTTAACCCTCTGCTCTCATCGTACTGGAGAGCTTGCAGTCACGCAAATCACAAGAATTTCTTTTTTTAGTTAAAAAATTATACGTCGTTATTTCGGGACCAATCCGCAATCACAAGCTCCTTTTTTGTTGGTAAGAAAAAATACTACACCGATGCTCTACAGGATCGCGTGTGAAGCAGCCGACCATAGACGCCGACCATAGACGCCAAATATGATGAACGAATGCGACCATAGCAAAGCGTTTAAATGGTTTAGCGCTGTTCCAAGGTATGTTTTTTTGCAGCCCATTATTGCGTAAAAGAGTACTTTAGCCTTAGCCAAATCAACAGAGCTTCCTCGGAGTGAGAGCGAAGGTGGAGGGGACATACAATTTTCTTTATTAGCGTAACGACAGCTACTGATCTTTTACTACAACCACATTTATTTACAGTCAGACTTGCCGGCAAAAAACTTGCCGTCCTTTGAGTTCTCACAGCCACACTCGCCCGTTTCGGGATCTTGGATGCATCCAGTACCGGTGCCCTTATCCGTACCGTTGCCACTGCTCGGTAGCACCGAAACATTAGTATTGTCATTATTGAAAACGAAATTGAGCGACTTACTTCCAAAAGAACGTCCAGCAGTCTTCTTTTTCCTCCATTTCGCTTTTCATCGGCCCGTCACAAGTGTACGCATAACACGTACCGTACGGGTAGCCATGATTGCCGTCGTACTGATGATCCTGAATAAAGATGGCAAAGGTCTGCTTATCATGCGTGCGAGTGTTGTGAGAGCACTCTGCAGCTTGAATTGCAGGGGAACTCGTCGTTGCTTTGCAGTTGATGGTAGTTGGGCACATGCCGAGGGAGTTGGTTCGACAGGGGTCAAGGGTAGCAGAAATTAGCGCGGGGGCGGCGAAGAGCGGAAGAACAAACGAGACGCGCATTTTGACCAAGAAGGTAGCTGCTGCTTAAAGGAAAACTTTTGAAGTGAGGTCGTCCATTTCGATGACAGATTTTAGCAAAACCACACGAGGCGGCAAACCTTTCAACGGTAAGACATCGTCATCGCGCCGTTTCGATGTTTGGTTAACGATGTTTGCACCAGAGATTTGCATCCCACAAAGATGTTCGTTTTTAAGCTTTTCAGATGACGCCTTTTTCTTTACAGAAAAAAGCAGCAATTAAAGAACCACTTGTCGCACGATCTCCCGATCCGACACCACGAAAAGCATGCGCAAGTAAGGTGCCGATCGCTGACTTTGACTTTGTTTTCTCTTTTATCAGCTGGTTTGAAATCTAGCACAATCAGCCCTGAAAATGTGAAAATGTAGCATTACTTGTATACTGACACTTTCACGATGGAAGGTTCTACCGGTATGCCCAAACGGTGTTGTCAATGCCAAGATATTGACATCCAATAATGACGATGTGAGACATAATAATCGTGGAAATGACTTGCTCAAATCCAAAGGCTTTGAGATGGCTACCTTGAGTGCTCACCAGGTATTGAATAGAATGCCAAATCTACGCTTTACAGCGACCGCTTGACGGTATATTGCGCTACAGGAGAAAACAAATTGGCGAAGACAGATGCTGACGCACGTAATAGGGTCAAAACGTACTCTGGGGAAAAAGTTGACCTCGTACAAAGGTGACCGACACTTACGCTCGTGGCGCCGAACAACGGTCACGTGGAGCGAGGCACTGAGCTGGAGTGGATGGCTGATTACTTCTTGTGCTATCGTGATGGAAAGGCCAATAAGTTTTGCTATTTTGCCAGATCTTCGGCCGAAAAAATGCGATTTTCGCATCGAGTAAGGTAGTTGCTAATGAAATCGTATTTGTCTGAAGAACAACATGTAGTGTTTACTGCGTCATACTTCTGCGCTTTTCATAGCGGATCACTCAGTTTTAAAGCGTAAAATAGCGGCGAAACCGCAAAAATATATCTCGGAAAACTAGCTGCCATTGCAAACGGGTCCACTCGCAGCATTTTTCTTCCCATCAGATAGACATTTAATGGTCTATCTGATGTCCATTGCGAAGGCGAGAATATGTTTTTTGATCGATTACAGAGACAGAATTTATCGGCCGGAGAACTTAATTTTAGGCAGGTAAGAGGTGATATAGTAGAATTTATTGAACTGTTACTCGTCTTTGTTGAGGGACCGAAGTAAAATATTAAAAAAAAGTAGTCATATACTTTCACTCGATTATTGCAAAAATGTTTTTTTACATTTTATTAGGTCCCTCTTTATGCTCTGATTAAACGACGAAGTTGTTGACGTTGGCTCCTAGAATTTGAAATGAGAAGCAAAGGAAAACAAAATTCGCTTCTATTGAGTTGTTGAATCCGGGATCAAGGAACTCGTTGGTGTCGAGTATCTCGGACACGCTTAATGTACATCTTACGCTTCCTTTTGGTAGAAGAGCAACATATCGTCGTGGCGTGCACTGTAATGTAGCGAATTTTGCAGATGACCAAATTGATCAAATAATTGTACGGAAGGATAGCGTGAGATGTGACCTATGGAAAAAAATTTGATGCTTTGTAAAGCTATGTAAGAGAAGTGCCATGACTAACAAAACGTTTTACTCGCAGAAATAGAATGCAGAGCTTAAATCTTATTGTAAAAAAGGTAGATGAAGAGATACGGCGCCGATTATAGCTGCCGGTAACTTCAAGACGAGATGCTTTTCTGATTACTAGAGAAAAGAATATTGCTAAAATGTTACAAGCGTTGTTCGACTAATGAAATCCTCAAGATGTCCCTATAGCTCATCATGCAAACTTTCGTGTTCGGCTTTCCATTAATTTTACAGCACACACGAAGTTTAAAAAATATATATATTAAGCTCTGATTCTTTCTAATAAACTCTCAACAAGAAAAATACATGAATTGTCAAGAAAAAAATAGCAGTAACGGCTGAATGATTACATCGAAATTTTGTCGTTTTGTTAACCCTCTGCTCTCATCGTACTGGAGAGCTTGCAGTCACGCAAATCACAAGAATTTCTTTTTTTAGTTAAAAAATTATACGTCGTTATTTCGGGACCAATCCGCAATCACAAGCTCCTTTTTTGTTGGTAAGAAAAAATACTACACCGATGCTCTACAGGATCGCGTGTGAAGCAGCCGACCATAGACGCCGACCATAGACGCCAAATATGATGAACGAATGCGACCATAGCAAAGCGTTTAAATGGTTTAGCGCTGTTCCAAGGTATGTTTTTTTGCAGCCCATTATTGCGTAAAAGAGTACTTTAGCCTTAGCCAAATCAACAGAGCTTCCTCGGAGTGAGAGCGAAGGTGGAGGGGACATACAATTTTCTTTATTAGCGTAACGACAGCTACTGATCTTTTACTACAACCACATTTATTTACAGTCAGACTTGCCGGCAAAAAACTTGCCGTCCTTTGAGTTCTCACAGCCACACTCGCCCGTTTCGGGATCTTGGATGCATCCAGTACCGGTGCCCTTATCCGTACCGTTGCCACTGCTCGGTAGCACCGAAACATTAGTATTGTCATTATTGAAAACGAAATTGAGCGACTTACTTCCAAAAGAACGTCCAGCAGTCTTCTTTTTCCTCCATTTCGCTTTTCATCGGCCCGTCACAAGTGTACGCATAACACGTACCGTACGGGTAGCCATGATTGCCGTCGTACTGATGATCCTGAATAAAGATGGCAAAGGTCTGCTTATCATGCGTGCGAGTGTTGTGAGAGCACTCTGCAGCTTGAATTGCAGGGGAACTCGTCGTTGCTTTGCAGTTGATGGTAGTTGGGCACATGCCGAGGGAGTTGGTTCGACAGGGGTCAAGGGTAGCAGAAATTAGCGCGGGGGCGGCGAAGAGCGGAAGAACAAACGAGACGCGCATTTTGACCAAGAAGGTAGCTGCTGCTTAAAGGAAAACTTTTGAAGTGAGGTCGTCCATTTCGATGACAGATTTTAGCAAAACCACACGAGGCGGCAAACCTTTCAACGGTAAGACATCGTCATCGCGCCGTTTCGATGTTTGGTTAACGATGTTTGCACCAGAGATTTGCATCCCACAAAGATGTTCGTTTTTAAGCTTTTCAGATGACGCCTTTTTCTTTACAGAAAAAAGCAGCAATTAAAGAACCACTTGTCGCACGATCTCCCGATCCGACACCACGAAAAGCATGCGCAAGTAAGGTGCCGATCGCTGACTTTGACTTTGTTTTCTCTTTTATCAGCTGGTTTGAAATCTAGCACAATCAGCCCTGAAAATGTGAAAATGTAGCATTACTTGTATACTGACACTTTCACGATGGAAGGTTCTACCGGTATGCCCAAACGGTGTTGTCAATGCCAAGATATTGACATCCAATAATGACGATGTGAGACATAATAATCGTGGAAATGACTTGCTCAAATCCAAAGGCTTTGAGATGGCTACCTTGAGTGCTCACCAGGTATTGAATAGAATGCCAAATCTACGCTTTACAGCGACCGCTTGACGGTATATTGCGCTACAGGAGAAAACAAATTGGCGAAGACAGATGCTGACGCACGTAATAGGGTCAAAACGTACTCTGGGGAAAAAGTTGACCTCGTACAAAGGTGACCGACACTTACGCTCGTGGCGCCGAACAACGGTCACGTGGAGCGAGGCACTGAGCTGGAGTGGATGGCTGATTACTTCTTGTGCTATCGTGATGGAAAGGCCAATAAGTTTTGCTATTTTGCCAGATCTTCGGCCGAAAAAATGCGATTTTCGCATCGAGTAAGGTAGTTGCTAATGAAATCGTATTTGTCTGAAGAACAACATGTAGTGTTTACTGCGTCATACTTCTGCGCTTTTCATAGCGGATCACTCAGTTTTAAAGCGTAAAATAGCGGCGAAACCGCAAAAATATATCTCGGAAAACTAGCTGTACTTTTTCGACCTTCCCCGCGATTGCAAACGGGTCCACTCGCAGCATTTTCTTTCCAGCAGATAGACATTTAATGGTCTATCTGATGGTCATTAAATGGTCTTTTTAATAGACATCAGAAGGACTATCTGCAGGAAAAAAAAGTGCTGCGATATGACGATTTCGTTTTTGTCGTTGTTTGAAGCAAAAGCATATCGATGGTGATGGTCTCAAAAAGAAGCTTATATGACTTTCTTGATTTGCAAATATATACCGTTCAAGCACGACGTCGGCAAAGTAATGACCAATTACTTAGGACATTACAGTTTCTGTATTTCGCGCGTTGTTAACGTTGACAAGCTCGTGCTAAGAAATATAGACTCTTTATTTGCTACTTGCAAAAGTTGGGCCTATATAATTGATAAGCTCGTGCAGAAAAAAACAGAGCAAGTCTTCGTTCGCTAAATTGGTGGACTTGCAACGACAGATTTACAGTCTTCGTGGCAGCAGTCTGACTTGTATCCTGTTCTCAGCAAAAATCATTGGGAATTTATGACAACACCAGCTTCGGACAATAAACTCTGGCCTTGCATCAACTAAAAGCTACCAAACTAAGCAATGAGAGCCTTATAGTCGCTGCAACTGAAGGCTTGTATCCGAGACAAAAACTTCTGATGTTCAATGAGAAGGTCAGCAAAAATATTCGGTGTCGAATGTCGGCAATCACATGAAGATTTTTTAAGGGCACATTAACAAATTACATTGAGTAGAGCTTTTGTGGATAAAAGCTAACTTTACGCAAACACGTTGCTCTGCCAGTAAGTCGAACTACTAAATCATTAGCGATTTCAGAATACCGACCAATTTGGCTTAATTAACTTTTGTCGCGTGCTGAATGGAAACAATTAGCATAAAGCAATCTATCCTTGGCACAGAGTACTATTGCAACCACAACTTTGGGTAACGGGCCGCGTAAGTTGAAAAAGATCAACTGCATGGTGCGATTCACAGCATCTGATAAATTATGCTCTCTTTCACGTGCTACAAAGCAAAAGGTCGTTTTATTGGTTAAGTTTATAAAATACAAGCTACCATTTTCCAACATTTTTGAGGAAGCAGCCTCGATGTGCTTAGCTTATTTTTGACTGTAGGTTCTGGTAAATAGGCTTTTAACGTGCGGCAATTGACGCTTAGCAGTTCATAGGCCACGCACATACCCGCACTGACGAACGAAGTCTATTGTGGGAGTATGCTCTTGTGTCAAACACTATTTTGGTAAACTACTCTATTGTACGCACGCGCTGATGGCTCCAAGTAGTAACACGAGGAACATTAGACCAGCTGTTTTTTTTTCACTACCGCAACTTATTCCGATCAACTCTGAAATCCGCTTCTACCACTTGAAACATTCCTTGACCATCTGAAAGGTAAAAAACGCGTCTTCTCGACTGGTACCGCTCGACTGATTATAGCTTAATTACGCGCTTGTAATAAAAAAAATTCTGGCATCATGGCTATGATTCCATTAGATCAAGAAAAAGAACGCTTTTGTATCGCTTTTACGCTCGGCTTCTAGATATGAAAAACTAATTTTCGAAACCGTCACTGATGAATCAAATTCGACTTGAGATCACTGCATTTTTTTATTAACTTGATCGTCGCAGTGCAAAATGGAAAGTAGATTCACACGAACAAAGCAAACTTTCTGCTCTAACTTACTCGTTGCCACGTGTTCTACTATCTCGACGTTCTAGAATGTGACCGACACTCTTGGATGTCAAGTTGACACGTACTGTGGGTCACCCAATTAGAGGTCGTTACACTCCCCCACAACTTGGCAGTCCACAAGTCCACATGTGTTTCGAAGCCCCACGAAGCGCGGCGTCGGAATTGTCTTCGTTAACATATCCGCCAGCTGAGACTCCGATGGTACGTACTCCACCTTGATGTTGCCCTTCTCGGCGTGGTCACGGACGAAGTGAGCTCGGAGGTCGATGTGCTTGGCACGTGGGGTTTATCCGTGGTTGGTTGCCATACTAATCGCCGACTGGTTGTCCATGTAGATCGTCGACGCACTCGACACGATTACACCCATCTCTGCGAGAAGGAAATGCAGCCACAGTACTTCTTGAGTGGTAAGTGCGAGAGCCATGGACGCTTGCTCTAGCGTCGCGTCTCCTTATCACCGCCCCAGTTCGCATCGCAGTATATCACGATACTCTTGCCGTTAGCCGTTTAGTGGATACCGATCGGAGCAGTGGCCTTGAAGTAGCAAAGCACACGTACCGCAGCATTCCAATACATCCCACGTGGGGTATCGAGGTACTGAGAGAGGATCGACAGCACGACGCCAATGTCGGGACGCGTGGCATTGGCGGCGTTCAGCATTGATCCGGTTAGTTCGCGGTACTTGGTTTTGTCTGTGCATACACCGTGCTTTCCGGATGGGCTGAGATCTTGACCGATCACTATTGGATAGCGGACACTATGAGCAGATACTCGACCAAAACGCTCGAGCAACTTAGTAATAAACTGAGATTACCTCACCAACATTTCACCACGTTTACGATCGTGGAGTACTTCTACCTCGAGAACGAAACGAGCATCACCGAGTGTTTCGACCGCGAAGTGCGACGCGAGACCATTACATACGAATCCCGCTTACTCCTCCGTCTTGCAACCAGCAAGTAGATAGTCCACGTAGAGCACCACATAAACCGCGGCCGCTGGGTCATTGTCAACTCGTCGAACGAAGAGACAAGAATCAGCTCGACACTGTTTGAAATCGAGACTCTTGAACACGTCGCGGATGGTACGGTGCCATCTTACTTGAGTCCATATAGACTGCGGCGAAGTCTGCAAACCAATCCCAGCACTACAATCCCTCCTTCAGGGGGATTTATCAACACCGCTTCGTCAAGCTCGCCATTTAGAAACGCGGTCTCGATGTCAAACTGGCGAATCATGAGACGTCGAGTGCACAGTGCGAGAAAGACCCGGATCGTGTTCATGATTGCTACTGGCGAGTATGTGTGGGTGTAGTCTATGCCGCGAGTCTGCAGGAAACCTCGAGCGACCAGACGTGCTTTGTAGCGCTACACCGCTCCATTCTCGTCGTACTTCTTAGCGAACATTCACTTGCATCCGATCACCTTGCTTCCTTGATGTCGCCACACCATATCCCACGTGTGGTCCCGCACATGCGAACGAATCTCAGCGCGAATAGCTTCCTTACAATGTGGAGCGTCAGGGGCCGCCATTGCTTCAGGGTATGATGAAGGCAGCTTAGACACAGCCAGTGCAATTTCGTACTTGTCCAGGCGTGGTCGCTTGCTTTCTGATTCTGGCTCATCGTCATTTTCAGCGCCACCAAGATGCAACAGCATATCTCCATCAGTCAGTAGACGCGGTCGTTCGTACGTGATCGACCGAGGGCGAATATAACCACCACTAAACAATATGCAATTCTCTGAGCATCGATGCCGACACCAACACCAACACCATGAGGGATAATTACTGATGGTGCGCTCGGACCACTTGCGGCAGCACGGACGAGGTCATGCTCGGGTTGAGATGCTGGACTATGATGGCGGGCCATCAATCGATCGACTTGGATGTTGTGAGTGCGGTACGATATCGCAATCATGATGCTGGGCGAGCTGCGTCTGTACATTTCGGTAGCAGTAGCAGGACTGATGCGCTGGACAACACCGCATCTGGCTGTTACTCCTCCTGTTCAAAGCATCCGTAGGAACGGGTGGGACTTGAGCATCGGTTGGGAGCACTTCTTCCATTCGACGTCGGCGGCATCGTCGACACCCGCAGTTGCACCATGTCCGTTCTCATTCACTGGTCGCGGTGGCGGAAAATACTTCACGACATCGTGATCATCAATGCTAACCACCCAAGGAGAGCAACTTGAGTCATCACTGACGGCATGGAATGTGGCTGGTGGTCGCTCATTCAGATGCACCGATCGCGAAATCACGATGCGCTCGTCGTCGTAGGCCCACACGTGGTACGCTTTCGAATCACCAACGTATCCGAGGAATAGGAAACGGTGAGCTCGAGGATCGAGTTTGCCTACGTTTGGCTTGTCAACTTGTACGAAGCTACGAACACCTAATACACGGAGGTCTTCGAGTGAGTGGTGCTTTCCGGTTAATACTTCGAGAGGGCTCTGATCCGGTCGCGCAGTGTTAGGGATACGGTTGACGATGTAAGCTGCAGTCCGAAACGCTTCAGCCCCCCACACACGGTCCACATGCATGCAGTGTTGCATCGATTGGGCCATGTCAGCGAGTGTCCGGTTAATACGCTCAGCGATCCCATTTTGCTGGGAGCTGTATGGCGCACTCGTTCTGCGAATGATCCCTTTGGACGCGCAGAACTTGCCGAAGCTCTTGCTCACATACTCACCACCGTTGTCACTACGAACACACATCACCTTGCAGCCGTATTGCACCTTAACCTGAGTGCACAATGCCTTGAAGCAATCAAACACTTGAGACTTCTGCTTGATGATGTTGACGAACACCACTCGGCTGAAGTCGTTTACGAAGACCACGACGTATACCGCACCACCCTTAGACTTCGACTTAATTGGTCCCATCACATCCGTGTGCACAATCTCGAATGGGCGATCTGTCTATATCTCCCTACCCGATTGGTGCGCGAACGAGCCCGTGGTCAATTTTCCTTGCGCACAGCCATCGCAAACACCACCATCCGATCCGAACAAAGCCGTAGGGGGGACACCATCGCACGCGCAATCAACTAGCTTCAGCTTGGCATCGGAATCGTGCCCCAGGCGCGTGTGGATTACTTCGTAGGTCTTATCACTTGACGGACCATCAAATGCCGTTCACGCGTTGCCTTCCGTTTTGAACTTCAGTTCACACGCGTTCAGCTTCCCAATCCGAGGGACTCGAACAACAATACTGTCGTTGAGCGAGATGGAGGCACCGGTCCTGTCGAACCGCACAGCGTGATTCTTGGACATGAGTGCAGGCACGACATGAGCTTTCGGTCCAATTTTGGAACGTGGAGAACATCCGTCAGCTTCACCCGCACGCTTTCGGTAAAGTCAACTGGCACGGTACCCATACCCATGGCGGCAACCCGTTGGCCATTTACCACCATGATCTCGATTGCTTTTGCAAGCAGGCGGTACTCAGAAATATCATTACCATCCGTGGTCATGTGCGAGCTGGCTCCACTATCAAGAAGCCAGGTGGCCGATTATCTACCACCGGCGGTCATAGCGGAGAACACGAACTCCGAACCACCGATGTTGCCCTTCAGCCGCGGGCAATGTTGTTTCTTGTGGCCGACTTCCTGACACTCATAGCAATGGCCCTTGACCATGGTGCCCTTTGCGTCCGTGTCCCTTGGCACCCCGTCCACGTCGGCCTCCATGCCCATTGTGGTTCTACCCATCATTGCCATTCACCGTAGCCTTGAATGTTCGCTCCTTCACCTCGCGCTTCTGAATCATCTCATACTCGCGTCGGAGCATCTCTTTCGCCTCCAGCAGTGTCACACGGTCGCGCGCTTCGATGAGCCGCACCATCGCGTCGTACTCACTTGGCACACTACCAAGGAGGATCACCAGCTTCTCCTCTTCACGCAGAGCGTCGCCAACCGCAGCCAACTTGGCACACAATTCATCGAACTGCAGCAGATGTTCCATGAGGCTCCCACCGCTGGCCATCGCGAACTCGTGGAGTTGCTTGCGCAGCTGCACACAGTTGTGCAGACTCTGCTTCATGAATCGCACGCAGGATTTGCCATGTTTCTCATGCAGATTTGGCTTCTCTCACCATCATTTGGTACGTCGGACTCAACAGCTTTGACAACACAGCCAGCACTTTCACATCGGCGGCTTTCCACTGGGCGGGAGCGTTCACTACGTTCTCTGGCTTTACATCGGGATGGTCGAGGAGGTTCTTCCCGGCCAACGCCATGCGGGCGTTGAACTCCCACAGGAAGTAGTTGTCGTCGCTGAGGATCTCGTTCGGGTTCGTTATCGGGTTCATAGCCTTTAACAATTTGATCGTCGCAGTGCAAAATAAAAAGTAAAGTCACAAGAACAAAGCAAATTTCCTGCTTTAACTTACTCATTACCACGTGTTCTTCTGTCTCGACGTTCTAATATGTGACCAAGACTCTTGGATGTCAAGTTGACACGTACTGTGGGACAACCGATTAGAGATCTTTACAGTTTTAGCTTGAGACCAAAAAGGGGTAAGGTCTCTCGAAAAATAACAAAATCGTCAACCATGACCGCTGCAAACGGCACCTAACGTCGAAAAAGACTTTGTGCCGCGTCAAGGTCTACGCTGGTTTGTCCCTCGAGCAGCTAAACCAGCACGCGAAGTAGCTTGGTCCGTTGGTGCAATCGGACCATGAATCTTGGGCTGCGTGGAGTGGCCATGATATAAGAGTGACAGATGGGCAAGGTGAGTACGTGCTGGATGGCACAACGCGCCGGGTCCCCGATGTGGGGTACGTGCCTCGAGATGATGTAAGGCAGCTGACCGAAACTCAACGATGGACTCAGGATGGAGAATCTTTTATTTTGACGTTCGTGGTGAAAATAGACACTCTCACTGGTCCACATTCAAAGTTAGATGCTCTCGGTCACAAGATTCGACGCGAGTACTTCTGCAATTAGGATGGCTCATCAATTCAAATCACAAAGTCATGTACGAATACAGGCGATACGCCCGAGGAAATCGTCTTGTTCGACGCGTTGGCGATAGCGCATGAAGAGATCTTGATAGTGGTACCGTTCTTCCGGTCTTCTTCCTTTCTTGCGAAGTTTAGGTGACGTGTTGGACCAGAAATTCGGATCTCCGTCGGAAGGAGAAGTTGCTTTCGTTTGCCCAGAGCATGGACGCATGAAACAATTCAACAGACGCGGTGCGTTTGTTGCTTATGCTGAATGGAGCCGTGCTAAAAATGCTAGCGGTTGACGTGGAAAAATCGCGCAAACCATTTGTTTAAGCGAAATTATCCACGTTCGCAGACGCAATGCTTTTTAATATTCTCGATGTCATAATACTAATAAAATAATAGAACATTGTGCCGACAGTTTTACATTAATTATTTATTTCTCAAACAACTCAAGGGGATATGTGTATAACACACCTCACAGATAACACGTTGATTTTAAAACATATTCTGGGAAGACCAATGAAGAAGTATATGCTTCTGCTCAAGGCTATTGTCGATGAGTATTACACCAGCCCAGTTTAAATGCTGGAGCAAAAATCAAAATGATTTTGCACTCGAAGTTCCTCAATGGTGTTTAGTCATAATTGATGACGTGGGGAATTATTTGAGGTAAGTCTTTCAAGAAAATTAGTCAAATTGATTTGAATGGCTACGAAAGAGCCAACTTGTTATTGATAGATTGGTCTTAAGCTATTAGCAGAATCGAACCCCGATATCATTTTTTATGCGGTAGTAAACTTTTGATTTTTCCTGTCAGACGATCATAAATTAGTTCCTATTCGGGTACCACTATGACCAGTATATAACAGCCTTGGCATCCAGCGCTTGTTCCCTGAGTCGGATTGGATGTAGGGACATCGCGATCAGTCTGTCGGCTAACTTCAGCAACAAGAACGCAGTCGGTTAGAGACCATGTCTGGTAGTCAAGAAGGCCATTGCCCAACTAATGAGTGAGATCACCATTGATCGCTTAAACCTCATAACCTTAGTAGTCGCTTTGTCGTAGTCATGGCTGATACCAAAAGCTTACCGAGACTCGATACGTACGTTCATATTATCTGGAGCCTCGGACGAATGCACAAGACAGTGTACCACGGATACTTGAACCAGGATGGACCGTCCAAGAGGCCGAGTCAAAAGAACTCTGATATTTCTGGACAGCAGCAGTTGCAAGGCTTATCATTTGTTCCGCAAACGGGAGAAGAATAACGTATAAAGAATTCATAATAGATGCCGATGGTCGGAAATCGAAAGCAGCGTTAAATTGAGTCGATTGTTTGCCGACTCCTGCTAGCTAGCTGATTGAACCACTGCGCATACTAAGAGTTGTATCGATCCTTTAAAATAGGCTTTGAGATATTCACCTGAGGATTCTCAAGATGCACAAACTGTACGTATAGACGCGAAGTGGCGAAATGCATATATGAACTATCGATAGAAGGTTTGAGAAATCTGACAACAGCTCCCCGTGCACCGCTAGATTTGTAGAAGCAGGAAGGACTCCGGCCATAGAAGTATCCGTGATTGAGGTGAGAACTATCACAGGACAAGTATTACCAGATGCAAGAGTAGTGCTCACTAAGACATGTCCTTACCATAATCAACTGTGACAACAGAAGTTTTTTTATTGACACAAAATCGAAGACGGCTTGAGGGTTAGCTATCAGATGAAGTCTCTTCAATATTAAATGTTGATCAGTTAGTTGTTTCTTGAGCATGTAGCTCCAAGCTTCCAAGATTATATTAGCCGTGGAAGCTCCAGTAACGAAGGCACCACGCGCAGTTTGGGTAGCAATGTTTGTTAAGGCCACAACTACTTCAAGGTCATGCCGAAGTATTGTGAGTTCCAGCATCAAAAAGATTTGACAATAGACGTCTGATGAGACCGCCATCAGCACTTGCACCACCGCCATAGGGGGCTGAGATAGTAAATGAGTAAAAGAATGCAGAGTTAACTGATACAATATTTCCATCAGGCGGTAATGTGGCAGCATTGTATGCAACGGATTGAACAGCATTAGGGTAAAGAAATCATTAAGCTTTGTATTTTTCAACATACTGAGGGCTATAGCTTGTCTGAGCTCGACCGTTATTCCGGGACAGCTTGTACTTAGCCAAAATACAATCATCTTTCTGTTAACCTCCAAAGACATACTGTCGATGACATTCCAGTAGCCACACTTGAGTATTGTGCAGCAATGGATAACAGCAGTTGTCTGTACAATACCGTCATTCTTCATCGAGGCCTTGTGTTGTAGCGTGATGTATGTATCGCGCAGGTTAGCAAATCCTTCACTGCCATTGTACTGAGCTGTAGCACTAACAGTGATAACACCATTCTGATATGAGTCTTGGTTAAGGTTGATGACGAAAAAAACACATTTGCCCGAGGACATTTTAATTTCGGATCGCTTTAAAGCAAACTCTGGTATAAGTATTGATCGGATAGCTGAGTTTTGCTCATGACTGTACCTCTATGGATTCCAATACATTTTCTTGACTTTAAATCTTGTGACCGATCTTATTAAACCAATCACCAGTGACAACTCTGGGCGGAACACTTGTATCAAATTCGAATATGAGACCGCTTTCGACAAGAAAAGCCTATTTGATACTGTTGAAAACTCTTACTGAGACTCTGGACACTGGATAAGTGTCGATAGCGGCAAGGACTTCAACTCTATGGGTGAGGCTACTCCTACCAAATACAGAATCGGGAAACATAATCTCAAACAGTATCAAGCTATTCACGGAGAGTGCTGTAGATTAGAAGAATACTATGACAAACAAAAAGAAAACTACTTAACAATTGATTCCAGTACCTAAATTGATCATTCTTGTGAGTGAGCACCAAATGCTCGACAAAGCCAACTTCAAAAACTCAAATAGTTGGTGCTTGATCGAACCCCAACATCTATACATACAAAATCGCGCAGTACAATCAGAGGAACAAAATAAGCACTGCTTTGAGGAACTTTATCGATCAAAACAAAGCCGAACTTCTGAGTCGAGCACTGGAAATGCTAGACTGTGAATGTGGTTCTCAACATATGCGGAGCAATAAGGGGCGCCATATAAATGCAAACAAATAGATCAACTGGTTAACTACTCCGTCAAACTTGTACCTGAGCTGACACTCCACGCTATCTGCTAGCAACATCTGGCCATTTTCTCGCCCGGTTGCCATATTGTATGTGATAATAATTTTTTGTCATCGATTCATTGATGTTGAAATCTTTGACATCCATCGATAGATCACACTTCAAATAAGCTTTTAGTAATTGATAATTTTATCCGTAGAAAAGTAGCTGTGGGAACCTTAAATGGTGCTCGACTTTAAGTGCCGACCACGAGAAAAGTTATGGGAGATGATAATTCTCTGAAGTAGCTAATCATTGCTACAGTCGTCAGTTATAACGAGCTCAGGTTTATTAAAGCTTATTGGAGTACGTCGACTAGTCAGCTTTGAAAGGTGAATTTGGATCGGCAAATATGATTAAATCTACAAGCTTATCTCGTAAATTCTCATAAAGCTAATGGTGTGGATTACGAGCAATAATAGTGGGATAAGGAAAGAAGGCTTGAGAATGCACATGCAGACTTCCCGCTAAACAAGGGACTAAGGGCAATCATTTAAGAAAGTTGAGATATCGCCCATAGCAGCAGACTTGATTTTCTTCGGAAGCGAAGCTCCGTAATTTGGAATAGCGCTTATCGTTATTCGATTCAATCACTCGATCTATACAGATTGAGGCAAATAAAAAATGAGCAGTGGGTTTGCGCATCCTCAACCAATATTCAGATCACCGATCTACAGTCCAGCTTTGTTTTTAAAGCTAGAAGCCAGTGGCTATCTCATCTATCAGTATGTGCAAATGCTGTATCTTAACAAGTACGACTATCGTCTGACATACATGACGGGGATCGCTCCCGGAGTAGGTGCACAAAGATTTTTTCTCGTCTCAGGAACAAATAATGATATCAGCATGATCGGGACACAATCTTGTGCTAATCTTATAATAAAAGGATTTGCTGTGGTGAGTGCTCCGACTTACGTGATTGGCATGATCTTCGAAACGGCCACCGCAACTAAAGCTCTTGTTCTCGACACTACGCGCTATTGTACAAATATCCACGGCATGAACTTTGAACCTGGAAGTACGCAGCTGAAAGTGCAAACATTGAGATTCGGACTAATCAAAGTCTCTATCCTAATCTGATGCAAGGTTCAGCTTTGCCACAGAAGCAGTAGTGCTCAATGCTTCTAAAGGAGGCATAAGTATGTATCTGCATCTACTACAAATGATACCACTTTGGTGTCAGGAACGGCAAGTAAATATGAATCTTTGTCGATTAAAAGAGTCGGTTGATTTCCCCCGCAAAAACTATTCTGAACGTCAAAACGATATCAGCTACCGATCGAATCAAATCGACTCAAACTACCAGCGGCTAGAGTTCTCCCAGCAATTGTAGTACTAGTTTCTGAGCATTGTAGTTGTTATTTAATGGAGTCAAATTTTCGGGACTAACGGTAGCCAAGATTTCGATCTCTAAAGCGGCAATAACGAATGTATGCGCATATCATCAAGTGAAAATATTATGTGCACGGGCGAACTGGTTAAATTACAACTGGAACCCTTGCTGAGTATCTATGCTTAGGCAACCAGAGCTCGATATCCGGTCTAGGGCTTCTGACAGAGCTCGAGCTGTTTGCTACACTTTGCCTGGGTTTCTCGGGATTGAAGTTTTAAGTATTGCGTTTCTCGATTCGTTGTACACACGGATGTGTCGAATCACTGATAGCAATATCACCCCCTTTGAGTTCCAAATCAAGGTCCAAAACAGATCTAACGGCACATAACATGGATCGGTAGTAATCGCTCGATCGACCTAAGGTTTGGAGCGTAAATTGCAAGCTGGGGGGCGTCTCGGACTGGGAACTAAATCCCCAAGCGTTTCTCGCATCGTTAGCTATGATGTCGATTCCGCTTTAAGGCTGATTCAAGTACAGTCTACAAACAATGGACAGACTCCGGGGTGACTGAGGTACTCGGTCGGATCATTCATTGTGCCACTGCTAGTTTTGGGGACTTTATTGCCTGTACGGACGCGACAATGACTTCTGACCAAAGGCTAAAGAAGAGTATCTTGTCTGCACCTCTTGTTTGTATCAAAAACTTCTAAAATAGCGTTGTTGTCAACTTATACGGATTAATTGATTCAGAGAATCGACAAGAACAAGGAATCGGTTTAATTGCTCAACAGATCGTCAGCGCCATCTGACTGAACTGATATGAGCTTATTATTGTGGTGATATTTAGGAAGGAGAGGACTTAATGCTTGAGCCCGCGAAAATAAACATTAACGTAGAATACAGCCAAACTGCGGTGTATAATGTGAAGATGATTTAACATCTATCGGCTGAAGTAGCCGCTTTAAAAATCGATTCAGTGAAACAATAAAATCCAGAACAAGCACGAGAGTGAATGATTACAAAAAAATCCACTCAACGAGGAGCCGAAATCTTAGGATCAACCTTTCTGAGAGCCGACCAAATCATAGTATTAGGCGACAATGTCTTTCTCCCAACACATACACCCCATAATGAGTCTGCCATACTTGAGATCACTGTAAGCGATGGGAATATTTTGGCTTGGTGGCGATTAGCTAACAAAGCTGTCAGAAGTGGTATAGCTTAGATAGCATATGTATTGACTGTTTTTTTTTATTGGTAAGCCCACATTTGACCACCATCGATTTGAGGCGATGCATTCGTTTTCTTAACAGCTTTGTCAAGGTCGGATGCCCAAACTGCTGTCTGGGTCTTCGAGGGCCGCTCGCTGATTATATGGATATTCAGAACGGCTCGAGCTCAGCGACATTGAGATCAGCGCTGTCGCCATAGCTACCACTGATCTTGCAGTGATGTAACATCGTGTCTCTGATTATAGTATTCGAGTGACCACAAGAGTTTCTAATGCTTATGCTAGACGCAAAAAATAGTTTCGTGTATTTGACTTTAAGCTTTTTAGGGCATGGCGCTACGATTTGTACACCCTGACGAGCATGAAATGGACGGTATTTAAATTATGCAAGCGCTTAAGCTGCAAGCTATTGTTTAAGTGTTGAAAAACAGCGATCGAGTCAATGTTCAGAAGTTTAAGACAGTCAGTTTCAGACGAACTTATAAAAGTGGTCAAGGTCTAGTTTCAGACATCGAAAGACACGATGTGAAGTAAACGCCAAGCGTTTTTGCACAGCAGCTGATCCCTCATAGGGGCTTTGTTAAGAGCTGTCATAAGCTAGTAGCAAATAACCTATGACCTCAAAGGCAACAAAGAAATAGTTTGGAACTTCAACCTGACGTGGATCGAGCGGGAGAAAGACGTAAGCTGACACTGATGCTTAGGGTTGGCTTAGATGACGAAGATCTAGCTAAAGCGAAAAGCGGACCATCAACTTTGAAACGTGCTAGGATCGACAAAGATTGACCTTTTGATGAAGAAGTTCTTGATTATGCTGCTAATGTTGGCATGAGCAGAAATCAAGGCTCACAAACATAACGGCTCATTAACGCTTGTGCCGAAAAAGAAGACCATTCAGCCAATTGGGCTTTAGCGACAAAAACCGAACCAGCTGGAAAGTGGTGCGCTTCAAGGCCCGACATGTTTTTAAGAATTTCAAGCCGAGAAAACATTGTTGTTTGTGCGATAATTACTCGCTCGCTACAAATATGAATGGTGAGAGAGTTGAGCTGTTGGTACTGGTTGCCAAAGGAAACGGGGCCGAGCAATTAGATATAAACACAAACTCCCTGAACGATGACCTCAATTAAATAGTGTACATGATATTGCCCTACGGCTTTGCGAACGCCGAAGTACTGATGTGCAAGCTGGACGAGACGATTTACGGTCTTAAACAAGCTGCGAGTACATCAAACAAGAAATTTAATATCTCCAATGTGCTCAAGAAGTAGCGGAGCAGATCAGTGCGCTCTACGTCAAGGGTAGAATAATTCATTACTTTACGTCTAGCACAGTATATAATTATTGCGTCATTCTTTTATTCAGTTAGCGTTCTGACTGTAAGTCTTTGGACAACGCATCAAAGAATAGAGCAAAAAAGGATGGGTCAAATTATTATTCTCCAAGATCTTAGAGCCAAGGCGCGAAGTGAGCTACCTGTAGGACTAATCCAAGTTTGAACGAGGATGTATCGACATCTGCAAGAGAATTCTGCATCGAATACAATCACATCTAATATATTACCAACTCTTGACTTAGCCAAGAATCTAGTCGTATCAAGCTCTGTGAGGCTTGCTATATCTGACATGCTTCCAATTGAAGTGCACTAGCCTTGACACTACTTCCACTTGAGCTCAATTTGATAAGCCTTTTTTGCCGGAAGCAGGGTTGTTCGTAACTTTTTGGTGGCGAGTCAAGGTTTCTCTTCTTGTGGGACTGTATAACTCTCTTTTGGTGCTACTTTGTTACTCACCTTGCCTTACAGATTTTAATAGCAGCTCGTAGGACGGTGTTGCCCACAGCGCTAGCTTGAGCATCTTATATATTCAGTTTTATCGAGCAAATCTTGGTACGATTACTGTCAAAGACGTCGTCAAGTTTACAATCGTAAAGTACACACCTTCAATATCTCCTGTTTTCTATCTCTGCCCAGGTCTCTTTTTAAAGCCGGCATAGGCACAACAAAGTCAAAAACATGATAAAACATCTGTAGAATATATTGGTTGGCTGACACTTATAGCATTTCCTTGTCTGTCAACCAATCCAGGGCCGACTTTCTCAGCCACTGCACATTTGGGATCAAATTGTGCTCGTCCATGTTAAGGACAATAAATTGTGCCGTTGAAATGTTCAAACTTCACAGCCAGGTATATCTATTCGTTAAAATGCGTAGAACCGTCCATTTACCGAATAAATATACGAACTTCTTTTGCTGCGATACTTAAAGCATCAGTCAACCGCTTAAAGCTCATTTGGGGAGATCAGCCCAATAACATTATTACTCATATTTTTGATGACCAAGCGATCGCACATCCGCAGCACTTTAAAGTGCAATCTTTGCTGTGGCTGTAATGCTAGTGAAGAGAGATTTAAAGACACCATGGTCGCTGCCTAGCATTTTGAAAATTTGCGTACAAGTCTTTCCTATCGTTGAGCCATACGTGAACACAATCAGTTTGACTTGTTCAAGTAGTGGCTTACTATTAATAGAGGCCGTCAACTCCTTTTTTATATAATGATTCTTAAACCTTGCCCTGACCTAAGCGTTTGCGAATCTCAAAGTTGGTATGAAAGAGTGGCACCCGTAGCTCATCCCTCATGTGCCTTCAGGATTTAAAACGCTAAGATAAAATAATCGCGCGAGTCGTTTGATTTTAGCCGACTTTTAAGGAAGAGAGCATAAATACCACGCACACCCAGTCATCGAAGATAATGGTCTTTTTGGTCATCATCTCAGCTTTGTTGGTCCCGAAGAGAAGGTTTTGGCTTTTCAGTGGAAACCTCAATCTACTTTGGCTAGAACCCACATCACTAGGACTATCACAGCCTCAGTGACTAGGCGTTCGAGTATAAACTTTGCTCGTAGAGCTCGAACTTGCTGACGCATTTCATCTGCCCAAACTTATAGGGCTACGAGCGTTGTCTCCTCCTTAGGCCCATAGAAGCCGGGAAATCCTTCGAGCAGCGCAAGCTGAGCGCCGGACAAATGTGAGACGTGATTCGACTGACCCCGATACTTGCGAGAATTCAGGTATACAATTTGGACGTAGGATTGACTATCGGAAAGGTGTGAATGAAGATGTAAGATCTTCCTGTGATGACCGCTCGGTCTAAGATGCATTGAGTCTAAATATATCGCAACTTAAGGATAAATAAACTGAATAGGGAAGTATGCTTCCGGCCCACCATTTTTTGATAAGCGGCTAAATTTGCCACTGCTAGATAGTTATCTCAGTTATAAAATTGGGGTTTATACCGATCGGCCACTCCCAACGAAAGATCGGCTTAATTTTACAATCGCATTTTTGCTTGACCACCCATGACACGTCGTCATAGCAATAGTATGGAGAAAAATATAAAAGACTGAAGTGAAAATGTATAGATCCTTTGGTCGCTGCTATGCGTCACCATAAGCCTATCCTTTGTGCCCTCCTAGAAGCCAATCTATGATGCTATCTAACGATGTAGCTCTAGCGTTCTTACCGGTTGTCGCCAAAACATGTCGGTAATTTTATGTCGTCAATCGCCATCAATGTGCCATTGTCCGCCCAATTAATAAACATTTTGCGGTGTATAGTTATACTATCTTCTCCGCTAATGATTATCGCGCTTGAGTCTGAGACCTTTAGCTCGAAAGGGGTACTTGAGTCGATTCGTGTCAAGAGCCTTCGTTAGCATATCCGCTAATTGATTTACCGTCATGTACTTGACCACGATAATGTCCCGGACAACTTTTTTTGGATGGAGTGATGACAAACGTCGACTCAAATGGCCCTGGCATTATATCCGGCAGCGCTTGCAAGTCCAATTGAACCTTGATTACTTTCTTAAAATAGCGTGCTATAGAGTGAGATTTTTGATGATCGCACGAACCTACAAAATTCCATGAGTACACAAGCTAAAAGCAATGTAAATCTGCTTCCGCTAAACTCAGCGCCATCATCCACTGATATTTCGACTTGAACATCACCGGTCTGCCTTGAATTACCACCATCACTCCCGACACCAAGTGTCGACCCGTAGTATTACTGCCTTCATCTGCATACTTGTATGCTGTGGCTTGGACCTCGCTAGCGCTGCCATTGTAAGTGAGCTCATAATCCCTTGTCACTTTAAGATAGCTTAGGATGCACGTTACGGCCTATTTAAGGCTACTAGATCGAGTCTTCCAAGAAACACGGAGCTGTGTGATCATATATGCGATATCAGGGTCGTGATGTACAGCAAACATCCATGAGCGATCTGCATGGATTACTCTGCATTTCTGCTATTTCGCTGTCGTCCTTCGTACCTTCAACAACTTCAAAACGAATTTACATGGATTAATTGCTGCCATGTTCACTCCGAATTTAAAAATAAGAAACGCGCTGATTCTTAGCCGAACAATGACGAATATCACGTCTGAACTGTGGCATTCCATTATTAGGCGCTTCAGACCTTTTTGCCTCCACCAGAAATTTCTAGATATACAATTAATTCTAAGCGTTAAAGCAGTCAAAATTGGTTTTTTCTCCCAAAGAGCAAGATACACTTGCCAAATGTTGGGTCATGCGAAGTTTCTTTGAAGTTGTTTAATCTACAACTTTGCTCTTGGTTTTGCCGAATATCGATCTGAGTCGCAAACATATTCCCTACGATCTTGAAAGTAATCTTGAGATTTATTTTCTTTGCCTTATGGTACAGAGCTTGAGCTCCGATAAAGTCGTTTTTGAGATCATAGTAGAGTTTCTTTCTTTGCGCTTTTACGCTTCGTATTTACATCAACATTATCAATGATTAGCGGCTTGATAATCAAGTGGTTTAGCCGTGATACCGTCATCACATTTGTCATTGTAGTGGTTGAGCGCTTTCTGTTTAAGTACGAGTGGTGATAGACTTGGGTTTTTTTTGGTATTTTGAATCCCTCATATGTCAATAGGATCCCGTACAACAGATTAGGAACACCATTATTTCGGCCACTTTCCTGCTGTATATTCTAGGCTAAAACTTTTTCCTTGAAAATTCATCAATTAGATAGAAAAAAAATCTTTCTCGATAGTGCGACCATCACATCACCCGACCATTTATCTTTAAGCACCGAGGAGTACGACGATTTATCTTTCTCAGTGTTGCAGTCGGGTGAGAATCAATCGTAGTTATACACCTGGAGTGGCCACGTTTCTCAGGCTTGATACCGTCTCGAAATAGAATCTCACAGCTGAAAACGGTATAAAGTTAGTTAGTGTCCATGAAAGTCAAGAGCGCTCGAAAAAGAAATCTAGGTAATTTTAATAGAATTGGAGCATACGTCGGTTAGCAAGCTAATTCATAGCAATCGACAAAACAGATTGGGCTTTTATTATCAAGACAGCTTTTTTAACTCGCACACAACATTAATCTCTTCCAGCCTATGGAACGTATTTTGTTCGATCTTGTCCTTAATAGCTTTGTCGCTTGACTCATACTTGACCTCTTTGTGCTTGCTCATGTTCCCTTTTAGATCAACCAAAAGCACTGGTGCCTATAAATTTCATCTTTTCGGCAATCATCGATTTAGACTTACTAACATCACCTTCTCGTCAAGCGTATGATGTAGCCTTTACAAGAGGAAAAAATATTTTTTGTAAGCTGCCCTTGATAAAGCAATGAATCTTGGTGATCTCCATACCATAAGAAAGGTACGACTTGAAGAAAGAAGTGCAGATGATAATCTTTGACGAAGTAGCAACCAATGAACTTGCTAGCTGACTTTGCTCGGCTTTGCTTGAGCGCCTCATTGTGGCTAAGCTCGTGCTTATCAATGACGCTCTGATTCGTACAGTCGATTAGTACATTTCAAATCACTGTTTGCGATGCTCTAGTGCGCGAATATCACACTCAAAAAAGCCAAATAACTTATTTGCTTCGATGCCATCGGTGATATCATCGCACGCTTTTATGTAGTCAGCCGACCGCACGGCATCTCATTACCAAGAGCCCATAGATAAATAGCGTTAGCATCGTACCCAATAATGCCCTCAACGACCTAATCACCGCATTTCTTTGTTTCATTAACTTAGCGATTGAAAGTGAAAGATGGACTTCCAGTAATGTTGGCCTTCATCTAAGAGTAGATAACCTCCCCCTCCTTGTTATGACACTCGAACACTTAAATACATTGCTGCAAAAGCAAAGTATCTGTGTGGTGTATGGTACAGCTACCTTAGCGAATTTTATTAACAATAATCTTGGCAACATCTTGGTCAACCGCGTAAAGTGCAACACCGCTCAAAAAGACCTGTCGCTTGAAAGATTTCGGTATAAGGAGTTGCTTGAGCTTAGCTCGGACAGACTCGCCATCTCAATTGAATTAAAGTGGTCAAGCATTAGGATGATAATGGCTCATTTCAAACCGAATTGCACACAGTAGTGGATCTTATCGTTAGCGTACCTGGTGTGCCGCGTCTAGACCTTTACACTGTGACACCACCTGTCCTACATTACGCTGAGACGCAAGCAATCGACTTAATTAGCGCCAATTAGAGCCATCAGAGAAGAAATTGAAACCTACTTAAGATGGAACCTTCAGTAAAGATAAAGCCACGCAGTTATCGGAGTACGTGATTGTACAACGCAGCGTGTGATCAAGAGCCACTTCAGCACATTCACGAGGCTATTTTCTTACATATTGAACATTGATGGCTTGGATGGTTGTGCACAGTCCCACAGACAGCTTTGAGGAACTAGCCTTTTTTATAAATGATCTCACTGTTGCTTATTGGGGTTTCGGCAGCAATTGACAGATATACGAATTACAGCTGCTTTCGTACAAGTTATTGTTGTAATGTCGTTGCAGCAAAATAGCTGGTAATAAAAAGACTTAGCACTTTGCACTTGGTAAAAAAATATAGCATACGTATACCGGAGACCACGAAATAAATTGAAACTGCAGGTGACACATAATATTCTATCCCTGCTTTTGACAAGCTGCTGGAAATCATTGACCACAACATGCTTGAAGGCCGACATTTAAATTTACACTCTCTAGCTAAACAAAATGCAGATGTGACTTTACAGTTGATAATTGACAGCTTAACGTTCTTTCTACAAAGCTTCTCAATGATATATATTAACGACTCAAAACTCACACCGAGACGAGAGAGACCCGGCTCTTAGCCTCACAAGCCCTGAAATGGAGGCAGAGTACGGAATTTAACACCGAACAATGTAGAAGCTACGAAAGCAATCGTATTGACGAGAATGCTAATGCGATTACCCTCGTTCGGTTTTTGTTGGTGTTTAATTCGATGTGTTAAAAGAGTTCAAGAAAGAGATAGAAGAGCGTAAATTTGTATTTCCTTATAATTTTAGCTTTGGACTAAATCTCGTATTTCATATACGATAAGCGCATTTTTGATCGACAACACGCTTTTTAATTGTATCAGGCTAGATCAAAGGCACCTTTTTTTATATATCTGCCTCGATGGCTCACAACGCTAACAAGTTTTTAATCCAGGTGAAGCAACTTGGTAAGAGCGAGCAATTCTCCCTTTGTTACAAACGTCGAAGTCTAGAAAGCGAGGGCGACCGACTTTGAAAATTTGTGGATCAATCAAAGCGGAGCCGGCAACAGTACAATTAGCCAACAATTCTCGAAAGAAGCGACAGACATTAAGCATGCCAATCGCTTAAAATGTATATAAGATCAACAGATTTGTATCAACACGGTGAACATTCGACAATTAATGTTAAGTTTCGGTTCGTGGATTCACTCGGCAATGATCTGCGCCGTCACCTCGGCCTTTTTCAACCTCAATTGACCATACTACATACATCCCGCCGTGCGAGTAGATCTCAGTCGCCTCTATCTTTATTGCTTGAATGGCCCCGCAGATCTTCCCAACTTGAAAAGTGCAGACCAGCATTATCCAAACTTTATTAACCAAATAACAGGCATCGTAGTGCATTGGTTAAAAGGACCGCTAAGCAATTCGGACATTACAACACGGGCTCAAAACTTGAGCAGTTGGACTACATACAAATTCCTACATTTGTTATGGGAATATTATCGTTTTGTAAATTGGCTACGTACCGGGGTCATCCGTTAGCCTCTCAATGCTTGCTATTACTGAGAGGTTTTTCTAACTTATTTGCTTAATTGTCGACATCAATTAAGCAAATAAGTTAGAAAAACCTCTATATCGGGACACACTCGTAGAAGATCATTAGCAATAAGTACCTTCTACTCTTCACCGCCGATAAAGCCACATTCACATGCTCGCACTCCACAATTATAATCGATTAAGATGCTTCGCCCGACTGTGTACACTGCAGCAAACGTATTCCACGCCGCGGACTTTGGGATATTCGAGCTTACAGTTGAGAACGCACGATTGTAGGGTGCACCACCTCGTGTAAAATAATTGTAACTTTTGTAATAATGTAAACCCCCAGCTTCGTTATACGTACAGTTATTTATTGTTATAATTTAAGAGCTCTAGAAAAATAAGATGCAATGATCTAGATTCTGTTTTCATGACATACCCAAAGAAAAAACTGAATGTTACGGTCGACCATAGACAGGACGCGAGCACATGGTTGAGCGATCCGCACAAAAAGCCCGCGCAGTGTTTGCGATAGTCGAGAAGCAACTTCTCAAGTATAGTGCACTTGTCTCTTTGATGCTACAACCTACTACACTTCTGCAGCTAATAATTGTTGATATTCATATCTTAAAGAAATCAACAACAGTGACTCGTAAGAAAAAATGAGAGCGAAGAGGTACACTTTTGACAAGAGTTAAAGGAGACGCACAATTTGTTTATTTGCTGACGACAAAGGCTTAAGAGAATCACAATTTTGGAGAAGCTTGACGACAAAGCCACATCTATTTACAATCAGACTTGCCAGCGATAAATTTGCCATCCTTTGAGTTCTCACAGCCACACTCGCCCGTTTGGGAGTCTTGGATGCATTTAGTACCAGTGCCTTTATCCGTACCGTTGCCACTGCTCAGTGAAATTAGGACATTAATGCCATCATTTTGTATAGGGATAAAAAATAAACTTACTTCCAGAAGAACGTCCAACAGTCTTCTCTTTCTACCATTTTGTTTTTCGTCGGCCCGTCACAAGTATACGCGTAACAATTGCCGTACGGGTAGCCATGATTGCCGTCGTACTGATGATCATGAATAAAGATGGCGAAGATCTGCTTATCATGCGTGCGAGTGTTGTGAGAGCATTCTGCAGCTTGAATACCAGGGGACATTGTCGTTGCTTTGCAGTTAGTAGAAGTTGGGCACTGGCCGAGGGAGTTGGTATGGCAAGGTTCAAGGGTAGCGGAAGTTAGCGCGGGGGCAGCGATGAGCGTAAGAACAAAGGAGACGCGCATCTTGATTTAGCAACTCGAAGGTAATTTTAAAACTGAGGTGGTTTTGATGATGCTAGATTTCAGCGAAACCACAAGTAGCGGCAGAATTTCTTAACGGCAGGACGGCGTGTCGTACCGTCCGAATACTTGGTTGCCGATGTCTATATCCAGAGGTTTGGGGTGTGCGTGTCCTTAGACGATGCCAGCTTTCCAGCTTTTCATATGATTTTTCTTTACAGCAACAAGAAAGAAATAATGCAAACACTTGTCACACGACGTCTGTGTATCATCGCGCGGATCAATATTATAAAAAACCTTGCGCAAGTTGTCGATCGTTTATTAATCATAAACTGGTTTGACAAACAGCTTTGAAACCATATGTTTAGGCATGATTTTACCGACAATTCCACGACGAAATATCATATCGGGATGCTCGACTAAAAAGTATTGTGACAGGGGTCAACATCGCGACTGTGAACGCCAAGACATCGACACCCATGGCTTGGAGTCGCCTGTTGATGACAATGTAAGACTTAAAATCCGTGGTTATGATTTGTCAGCTCCACAGACTACTTCAAGGCGGCAATTCGTGAGTTTTCGCTTCTGTCAAACAGATCACCACCTTTACGCCCGCTCGGCGCTGTAGGGTACTACAAAGTGGCGGTGGCAAATACTGACGCGGACCAAGATTTAGTCAAATCGTTATCAAGAAAAGAAAGGCCTCGTATGGTACGACCTCGTACAAAGGCGGCCGACGCTTACGCTCGTGGCCTCGAACAAGGTCTACGTGGAGCTTCAGGTGAGGTTTAACATAGAGACACTGAATGACTGTTTAATCTTTGTGGTATTGTGATAGAAAGAAAGGCCTATAAGATTGCAATAGATCTCCTGCCAAAAAAAGAGCGACCTCGGTGTCGTACATCGAGTAGTAAATGTGTTATTTTTCTTAACACCGACAACGTGACAAAGGTAAAAATGTGACTACATGGAGAGTGTGTAGTGGAGTGTATAACTACGTGGACTTTGGTGTCTAAAAATTTACGCTATTTTTTTTGTAAGATTTTCTAGTTGGAGCAGCTTTCATAGTCTAAGCGCGGATTAAATTAGCTCCCGGTATTATTTAGCGCAGAAGAGCTGCAGCACGTGAAAGCGCTTCTTGAGGGATTGATTATGGCAATTTCACTGACAAAGCAAGTCTTTTGGCGAGAAGGTTTGGTATTGGCTACGTCGAACGATTGCCGCTGTGCGATGATATAAAAACACTGTGTCTAGTTGAGAAATATAATCTGCTACAACTTTTCATACCGGGTCGCATATTTACTCGCACTATTTTTCTTCCAACGCGATTGTTGATAACTTTTTGTAGCAGTCAATCATTAGCTGGTCACCATCAACTACATATTCGCGTGACAAATTTGTATAAGTCATTGTCCAGGCAAAACCATTTTGATGGTGTAGGTATTGCTTTCTTAATTTTGGCATTATCTGTAGCGCTATAGAAAATTTCCGTCGGCAAAGTATTGACCACGTACATAGTAAAGTGAAGCTTATACGTTTCGCGCGTTATTTGCATTGATTAATTACTGGTTAACTTGCAAAGTTGGGCCGAAAAAAAGATTGCAGCTGGCTTTATATGCAATAATTACAAAAAATCAATTGAATTTATAGCTTCAGATAGTGAACTTTGTTACAGATGCCTTCAAGTCGCTGCAATCTCGGCGGACTGACTGCTTACATCCGGGTCAAGAGCGTCGCGCTGAGCATACTAATTAAAAATAAAATAGTCAGCAAAAAGGCATACGTCGGCAATTTTGATAGGAATCCCTACCTGAAGCCGAGCTTTGCAAAAAAATCTGACTTTCAGTCGAAAGAAGCGCTATGGCTCGTGCTGGAATTAACTTGCTGCTTTTGTTAGACCGATGACAATTGCCAGCAAATTTTAAACTATTTTATGTTTAGCGGTATCAGCGCATCGAATTCTCCACTTCACAAGATGATTATTATTGACTGAGGTCTGATAACATTTGTCGCGTCAAATAGCACGATAAGTAAAATCGATAGCTTAGGGTAGCTACACCTTTGTGCTGCCTGTAACTACAACTTTGGGTGACGGTCAGCGTAGCTATTGAGGGGTAAACTTCATGCTACCAAATATATGTTCTCTCCACGCTGCAAATAAAATTTCGATAAGATTAGCTCTTTAGCATGCAGCTAGCACCAGCTGAAATTTTGTGTGTGTGGATTATTATGAACAAGCTGATGGCATGTAACGAATGGCTCGCAGCAATATGTAGGCCATACACGCATCCACAGTGACGTCACTGGAACGACGTCATTAGATGACGTCACTAAGAAGTTTCGAGAAGAAACTAGAAGGATAGGCTGACAGTTAGCACATAGCGAACTTAGGATTTAAATATATTCACTTCACATTCTACCTTCTCGGGCGCAAAACTTCTCACCAGGTTAACAGCCACACAAGACTCTCAAGCACCTCTCCTCGCACGCTTCTCAAATGGCAAGCAAGAAAACTGAAGTCCTCCTGGGTAGTGGGAATTATTTCCACTGGGAGTTTGCTATGCGGATGACGCTGGCAAGAAAGGATCTGCTGATGCACGTGCAGGTGGTCAAGTATGAGGCGGAGATGATCGAGTCGTGGAAGCTCAACGATATGAAGGCTCTTGGGCTGATTGTCCAGGGTGTGGCGATTGAACATCATACAAAGATTTGGTCGGCTACAACAGCTATCATGGCATGGAATACACTGCGTGATCTCTACAACCACTCGAAGATGCACAATCGGGTGTCGATGACCCGTCGTCTACATGACTTCACGATGGCTGATGGTGTGGCGATGACAATACACCTGGACAGCTTCGACGAGCTCTTCAGACTTTGGGAGAGCCACTGGACTAAGCTCGCCAACTTGTGATTCTGCTGAGCAGCCTCATTGCAGAATATGAGATTATCGCGTCAATTGTGGAGAAATCCGTAGACGTGACATTGATTGAGGTAAAAGAGATGATCCTGACGAAGTATGAGCGACTGGAGAAGAATGAATTTACGGAGCGCGCGTTCAAGGTGAATGCGAGTCCCAAAGGTAGCGGTCTGCGGAAGAATAGCGGTGAATCCAAGGACACGAGCTTTAAGTGTGGCCAAGTTGGACATTTTAAGCGGGACGGTAAGAAAGAAACAAATTTGAGGAAAACGATGCTGTGTTTGCTGGTGGTAAAGAATACTGTGACAGCTAGTGGAGCCACGTCGCACATGACACCTCATCGAAATGATCTCTTTGATTAAGAGGTATCGAAATATGGCCCAGAGGTCACCATCGCGGATGGAAAGAAACTGCGGGTGACTGGCAAGGGTACGGTCAAGCTAACTGGTGTGGACGACTTGCGTATCAAGATGGTTGAGGTTTTACACATTCCAAGTCTAGACAGACGGCTTTGTCAGTTGGCAAGCTAGCCGAGCGTGGTCTAAAGGTGGAATTCGAAAGCTTTTCATGCATCATTTGGAGTATGCACCGAGCTATTGCAAAAGTCAAGAAAGTTGGGAAAGCGTACGTTCTGGACTGCGAGCAAGTAGAAGCTCGACTGGTGGGATACGCCTGGGATGACAGTGAGTGGGAGCTTTGGCACGCTCGCTTGGTATATCCCGGAATAAACGGCATGATAAAGAATCGGCGTGTTACAAGCGGTGTGCCGGCGGTAAAGCAGGGCATTCGAAAGCTGTGTAGAGGATGTCTGAAGGATAAGCTGACGGTTGATTCGTTCCCCTCAAGATCGTTTACAAAGTCATTACGTGTCCTACTACTCGTGCATACGGACGTGATGGGACTGATGAAGACGGTCTCAACGGGTGGTGCACGATATGTGCTGACTTTTGTGGATAATTTTTCGAGATTTGTGGTGACGTACTTCATGAAAAACAAAAGTAAAGTGACTACAAAGCTGATCGAGTTTAAAGCACTCTAAGAGAACCAATGGGGGCAACGTTTGAAATGTCTGCGATCCGACAATGGAACAGAGTTTTTGAACAAGAAGGTTGCCGAATCCTGTGCCGAAAATGGTATTATGCATCAGCGCACGGTACCATACAGTCCGCAACAGAATGGTATAGCAGAGCGAATAAACCGCACGAATATGGAAAAGGCGCGAAGCATGATTTAAGAAAGGGTGTGCCTACAGATTTATGGGCGGAAGCAGAAAGCCTTGCGGTCTATCTGATCAATCCTTCAACAAACTCGGCAAATTCGGATATCAAATCGTACGAATTGGGCTTTTAAGCGCAAGCCGGAACCTGGTCATCTACGTGTATTTGAATTCCAGGTCTTCCCTCATGTCGACGGTATTAAGGGAACGTAGTTCAACCCCAAAGGCTTTCGGTGCTTGATTTTTGGGTACGCAGAAGACACGAAAGAATATCGTATGTTTGATTTGGTGAATTGTAAGATCAAGGTAGTGCGATCCTCTCGGCTTGACGAGCGTGAAGTTGGCGGTATATACACCACGAACTTCTCACAGCACAAGACGATCACCTACATTACCAAGGACGCTGACGATGCACCGATTAATGTCAAGACATCACGACAATCCACATCAGAAGAGCCAATGGAATGTGTCGATAATCACGCTTCTGACGTGGAAATGAGTGATGTTGAGCTGGAAAAAGAAGTGGAAATGCATCAACTCCCATATCTCCCTCCTCTCAGCCCGGTCGCACAAAGCTTGGAGCTGGCTCCTTACCACTCTCCTCCGCAGGCTTACGCTGAAGATTGTATGATGCTCCAGGCGGAGCCAGGACGGACCAGACGCTTGAGAGAGCCTGTGTTTCATCTTACGAATGGTTTAAGTGATGGTGAAAAGCACAAAGTAGAGGAGAATGATGGTCCACCAAATGACAAACAATTTAAAATCGATGGAGATGGACTTATTGCTGAAATTGTTCTTCCATATACTGCAAAATGCCGGTGAGGCGGATGACGCCCCAACTACGTACCGGCAAGCGATAAATAGCGACGACGCTTATGAATGGCAGAAGGCAATAAGCAGAGCTCGAGACCCATGAAGCAAACGGCTCATGGACACTTGTACCTAAAAAGAAAAATTGTTCGGCCAATTGGGTGCCGATAGGCTTTTGCGAAGAAGCACAACTAGCTTGGACAAGTGGTGCGCTACAAGGCCCGACTTGTTGCCAAGGGCTTCAAACTGAAATTCGGCATCGAATTCTTCGAGACACACTCGCCTGTGGCCTTCATGAACTCTATCAGGTATGTGCTGTCGGTGGTGATTGCGAATGGATACTGGACAGAGCAACTGGATGTCGACACAGCCTTCCTGTATAGTGACCTCAAGATAGAGGTGTATATGGAAGTGCCTTACGGGATTGTCAATGCTCAAACCATAATGTGCATGCTAGGCAAGGCGATAAATGGTCTTAAGTAAGCTGCGAGTACGTGGGACAGGACACTTCATGCTGTCTTCCTGCAAATGGGTTATCGGAGTAGTGGGGCGGATCAGTGCGTTTACGTCAAGGGCAAGAACGACAACTATGTCTACGTTTGTCTATACGTTGACGACATGATCTTTGCTGCCAAGACGAGTAAGCAGATACAAGACGTTAAGAAGGCACTCAAAGACTCGTTAAAGATGAAGGAATTGGGCAAGGCCAAATTTATTCTTGGAATGGATATCGACCATGATCGCAACAGCAGCACATTTATGATTGGGGACACATTGACGACGTGGTGAAAAGGTTCAACCAGCAAGACGCAAAGGCAGCGATTATTCCATGCGAATCAGATCTAAGACTATCAAAGATGCAATCGCCGACAACGGACTGTGAAAAATAAAAGAAATGCGGTCGAAGCCGTATAGGTTGCTGATCGGGTGTTTACTCTACATTACGACATGTACACGTCCCGATATCGCATATGTGGTCACACAGCTGTCGCGTTTTTTATAGAACCCATTGGAAGGCTGCGATCTGCGTACTTCGTTTTCTTAGATTAACGAAAGATTTTGGGATCACCTACGATGGTAGCGCCAGCGAGGTTCAAGTTACAGCATATACAAATGCGGATTGGGGTAGCAATACCGATGACCGGCGCTCTGTGTTGGAAAAAATAATAATGATTGGTGGCGCACCAGTGGTTTATAAGTCGAAATATCTGAGGAAGGTGGCATTGAGCTCGGCAGAAGCAGAATACATGGCCATTTGTCTTTGTACTCTATGGGTCCGGGCGATTCTTAAGGAACTCGGTCATGAGCAAGTGGGAGCTACATTGGTTTAGGAGGATGACCAAGGTGCAATTGGGCAACGCTGACTACAATGCCAGAACCAAACATATCGACATTCGTCACCACTTCATTCGAGAAAACGTGGCCCGAGACATCTAGTGGTCAAGTACAAGTCGACAGTGGATTAGTTGGCAGACATGCTGACAAAAGCTCTCAGCACTAAGCGACTCAAGTACTTGTTTCAAGCAAGTGGCATTGGTCCAAGGCGAAGTCAGCATTAGCGGTGAGTGGGAGCGTTGGTAATACACCGCTGAATGCATGTGGGACAGGCGGATGACGACACAGAATTACGGACATAATAACGATAAGGTCATGAGGTCATAGGCTGATGTCACTAAGAAGCTTCTAGAAGAATCTAGATGGATAGGCTTAAAGATAGCACATAGCGAACTTAGGACCTAAATATATTCACTTCAGATTCTACCTTCTCAAGCGCACACCTTTTCAACAATTATGTTTATAAAATCAATTTCGAAATAAAAAATCAGTGGTCGAATCGATGGCTTTTTCAACAAATCTTAACTCAATTAAGTAGATAATTATTGTATTATTATCACAGAGTCATTTTGCCCTCCTTTCATTTTAAACAATATATCTCTTTATATATTGGTATCAGAAACGTAAATTAGTTTTTCAAATTTACAAAAGCGTGATGGTCCTAGAGTGAAGTCTCGAAACCGTAGAAGACTTGTGTTGAAAAAGCGTGAGTGGTTATTTTATTATTCTATTTGCCATGCACGAGTGCTATCTACATCATTAGCAAATGAAGCATTGTTGAATTCTGGCGCAGACAGCAATCCATCAGTCTTATTTGAGGCAAAACCGACTTTGTGCCTTGAGTAGTCAGTTGCTCGGTGGAGTCTGGTTCGGCATTTACAGGATCGCAATAAAAGCAGCCTAAGATTAGTCACCAAAGTGGGCAATCAATCACAACCAAAGATGTGGCTACCCTACCAACCCGCATTCAAATGAATGTGCAACAGTTACGCAAAATGGACGTGCCACTACCTCAGAAAGTCCTAAGGTGTAATGAGGGCACGGAACCCGGTCCTCAAATATGGTGAATAGCTACCAGCGTCCCGCGCTAGGGGAACATTAGCTCTAGCGTGCGAATTTCGGTAGCTTATATCTTATTAAGGGCAAGCATTCGATGATTTATGAGTATAATTAGTCACCTGAATAGTAGTACATGCCTTCAGCTTTGTTCAAAGTTAAGGTTATGCCTTTGCTTGTGCTCTCATCCATGATACTCATGCGCTCCGCATGCCCAAACTTTCTGCCTCGAGGCTGGACAAAGCCCCAGATATTGTCAATCATCCCCTATTATATCATTAGCATACCTTAAGCTCGAAATGGCAAGCGAAGTAATCTGAAGCGTCCAAGGGCATATATAAATATCATCATTTCACAGCCAAAGTAACTGGAATTGCTATTCGAGCAACATTGCAAGTGATAGTACAATATTTAGCAAAATATCGATTACAGGCATCGTACAGATCGTAATAGAGGCAATTGCAGCTGCTCTCTTCTAGTCAGTGTACACATGAATGGCTTGGGGTTCGCTTCCATCACAATGGGACTATGTGATGTCCATAGGCTCCACAGTATGCTCAGCTTTGACAGGGATTTACGGTTTCTGACGATCGCAAACGAACACTCATTACAATCGCTAGTAAATCGCAGGTTGATCCATCTTGGAGTCTTTTCCCCCGCAGTAGAGCCTAGTGCGGGATAAAAGCTGCTCTTTCCACCGATGGATGAAAGGATAAGCGGAACACGTCTCGGATAGAGGAAATTGAGATGGCCATTAAGGTAGCCACTACCTCGTATAATTATCTGTATGCGGCGTTTGCGCTCACTCATCTGGCAAGATGGGGTAAAAAATGGTCACTCACCCGTAAAACTACTTCACCTGAGCACTCAGCGCTCTGGGAGCACAAAAAAAGCAGCTCTGGACAGTGTTTTTCAGCAAGCCTTTGATAGAAATAGTTTTAAAAAAAAATTGTTTACAAATAAAGGGGGTTGATGGCTACCGCTACAACTTCGCCACGCCCCGACCAAGTCAAGGTGGCTGCATCTATAGAATAGCCCATGAGTAGATACGATCTGAACTTAATTCTTAAGTATTGGTGGTGCGACGATGGTACATTCTATATCAACACAACTGCAGACAACTTTGTTACTCCGAAATGCCGTAGATGATTAACCAAAGCCGGTCAAGGTGACTCGTTACAACTGACAAAGTCACTATATATTAGTTTAAGGTCACTGACAATATATATACTGGAATTTGAGGCTGTGACGCATTTGATTTTCAGCATAGTTTTACTTTTTGAAGCTGGGTGGTAACATGCTGAAGCGTACCTAAGAGTATACCTTTACCGGTGTATAGCACACTCTTACGACGCCGAGTGAACTATACAAAGTGGCATTTGATGCGGTGCTAAAAGTACGCGCATAGCAGACGCAAGGTTACGAAGGCTTCTAATATAAGTTTCTTTTGTGCAAGCCATACAAAAAGTGACTACTGAAAATCCCACACGGCGCGCCAAGCAGTTGAGCGTACCTATCGGAGTTATGGCCTACATTGGTTGGTTAATGCTTATATGAAAAGCCCTCCAATTCTTCGTTGAACTTGTCTTTCAAAGCGCTTGTAAGCCACTTTCGAATCCGTAGTCAGTGTCATTCTACGGCCCCCAATTTAAACTAACAGTGAGATATACCTATCACAATTGACTTTTGTACAATAAAGTCAAAAAAAATTTCAATGGCCAATCAGGCAGCAAAAAAGCTGCTTTCCGGCTACCCACATAACGATGACCAAACCTTAAACCAAAAAAGGCTACTTTCGATGTTTGAAGGTGCCCCTGCTTTACAACCGGGCTCTTCAACCGAGCTTTGAAGCTATAGTTGAACCTACCACAAACGCTTATCCTGTCACAAAGGCTACATCTACTATTCAGGCTGCGCTTGAGATAATAATGCGCTTGCCATAAAGGCTGTACCAGCACTGTAGGCGATGAGCCAAGAAGTGGTTCGCCCACCAAAGAGCAGTAGCAGATGTTCTAGCAAACATATGTGTCCACAAAAACCACCACACGACTTTGAAGTACAAAGAAACCCAATATAAACGTCAATTACCTTAAGCGGCTTCATCGCCTGAGGCAAACCTTACTGGTGCAAGACTAGTTAGACTCATCGTTCGTGCGGAAACCTTCGCACACAATATAGAAAAATTACTTGACGATCCCTAAAGGCAAAGATCAAATCTGAAATACTCGTGATAATAGGATCTCCAACATTGTGATCGCAGAAGAGAAAAAAACTTAGAGACGGCAGCTCTCAAACAATTAAAGGTTGGATTCAACGACTCGAGTCGATAAAGAAGTTTGTCACGGGCTTTGAAATTCGCTCATCGACAATTTTTTTTTAGCACAAATCGCCATCCCGTGAGCTGCCTACGATTCTAGAGATACCCTTAATATCTTATCATTACACTTGTGTTGGTGAAATACTCGGGGACTAGGTGATACTTCCGGGTTTCGCTAAGCGAAATATCAGAGCATTCGACCTGGCATTTTGCGTCCGTGAGCTTGATATGAAGCTTGTTCACTTAATTGATCAGAGACAATTTACCTCCAAATGTCAACCTAGGCACCGGTAATGTAACTTTTGAGCGCGAGTGTATTGTCACTTTCATTACGACCATTACGACTAAAAGCGCGGTCAAAAGACAGCTGATTACGTGCGAATTGCTCGCTGCTTCAGATTTTAGATCATAAAGATCGCTGAGCAGCCGATCTAACAGCTTCTCATTACCACGCCACTACGTAAAGCGTCTTTGCTCTACTACACGCTTCTCCAGGAATCGTAGCTGGCTTTGGCAGCCTACACGCCTTCTTCCTCATTGCTGATATAATCCCCTGCGCAGCTGAATAGCGCACTAAAGAGATTTTCTTGAGACTACCTGGGCAGTCTGGCTGCGACTTCAAGACCCTTGAAAAGATATCGGACTTCTTTTTACCGTATTCAAATAAATCATCGCGCTTCTTGGTGCAAAAATTTTAAATTGCGCCAAAAAGCCGATTCTATTAATAATTATGATGCCCTTCTTCTCAAAGCGCGCAAATTCCACCCCTCATATTTACGATCACTATGGTGGAGACTATCAGCACTAGTAACCGCTGCATGGCTACTTGTACATGCCTTACCAGTTGAATCTAGCATCCTAACGCTCATATAAGACTTGCACTTTCAAGGATCGCAACTTTTCCACAGAGTATATCGACATTGTCGTGGGGTGTACGTCGACATATAATATTCCGGTAGGATCGTTCAAGGTCCGACGATGCAATGTTTACTTTTGTTTGAAAGTACCGGCTTATCATTCTAGTGGTAGCTATAGCACCCAGCAATGTCGTATCCCCTGTAATAAAGATATCTGAATGTTCCTTTCAGATGAGCTTAAAATATTTATCTCTTTAATCTACGTTCAGCCGGCTTTTCGCAAAGACAGAAATTAGTTGCCGGTAAAAGTAGCATTGAAATAGAGACCTACGAGAACACACTAATCTTGGTCTATCCCGCTAATACCAGGAAAATGTGCTTTTCTAATTGTTGACAAAGCTTTATTGTGTCTTGGTCCTTAAAATCAAAAAGTGTAAAGACCTTAGATACGCGAGACGCATTGTAGATTGCAAGCTCATCCATTCGAATATATTGGCCTACGAATGTGGAGTCTCAGCGGACGTACTTTACAGTGCGTCATTCAGCACACAGCTGACCTTTCTCATCTGATCATCTATTCAAACCTGGTTCTCCTTTTATATCTTCTTATTAGCTGAAATAGGGCTTGCAAAATCGTAGCGGGTGAATTGCTGATTAAAATTTTAAGGCCGTCATGTCCGTAAGATCAAATTAGTTGATTACTATATGCTTTACTTGCTAAACATGTATCAAGCGATGGATAAAAAGAGGACTCGGCCAATTGTGAAAGTTTTTCGTGCGGCATACGATACTACTATGCCCGAGCTGTCATTCAATTATGGCAAGACAAAGACATGGCCAAAGTATATCGACTTCTAGCGGCCCGCCAGTACCGGCAAGATATTTTAAAAGTCGTTGTTTGAGCCGCGTATTTAACCACTTAACAGGTCACATAGGTCGCACAGGTCCTCACATGTGGGACTACTTATGTATGTAGTAGACTTTGAAAGAGTACTGAACGAATAAGGCCTAAACGATCACCAACTGGAGCATCATTTCTTTTAAGAAGCAATTCGTACTCTAGGGTTTCGTCATTTGGAATGACGACTCTGGCGGATTTTTCTCATATTCGGAGACACAGTTTGCCGATACAACTGCAGCTTCACTTGTGCGAACTTCCTGTCAATTCACCCTTTAGTATAAGCCAGCCTATTTAATAGACTCTTTTGCTTTCTGGCGCGCGAAACTTTTCGACGCATTAATGTCTTTCTAGACTTAAGATACTTTTTTTTGCTTATAATTCGTAAGCCTGCGCATGCAAGCAGCCACCCACCACTGCTGCTAGTCTTATGAGAGCTGTCAAGCTTTGAGGGACAAGCACACATCCATTATGATGTCCTGATTCTATTTACCAAGAACCACTCCTAAACCGCTTTTCTGGCTATGAAGGCAAGGTTTTGTCAGTGACGCTTTTAAGTCCTTGAGCAAAACAAGTTTTCGATTCGTCGGCACTTTAGGGGTCGACACGTCTTGCTTTGCCTGTGGCAGGCTTGCTACTCTAGATTGCTGGAATGCACGGTAGTTCGGAGTAGTGAGACTGTCTGTAGGTGTACTCTTTTCGAGAAACTAATTTTAATCACCTCTTCAATTCTTTCTGCTTGCTTTTTAGAATATAAGGCTGGTCTATCATTGGGCCATCCTCGAACTCAGTCACTTCGACTTGTCTGGAGAGTTACGCTCCAGTATTGATTCTTTCAACAGTTTCAAAATTTCAAACGCGTTTATAAAGTTTATGCCTGTTTCACTTACAAGTATTGAAGTGTGAACGGTATATGAGTTGGAGGTTCGTCGGAAGGATCGCTTCTCTAACTTGTTCCTGCAAGCATTTCTACAAGATAAATCACTTTTATAAAGTGTATTCACAGCTGAGTGCATATTTTTTTAACCTAGTGTGGTCTTCCAGAAAAATAATTGGAAACACCACTCACGCCTAGTCTTTGTGAATAATATCGCTCAGAAAAACATCTTACCTTTAGAGGTAAAATCTTTAATTTCACTTGCTTGGGCACTGTAGTTGGCGCTATGTCGAATGTATAGAGCTTATGCTGCCTGAACCCTACAACACACTTCTGCTCCTAGAGCTTAAATATTCTGACGCAATACAGCTGCTTGGCAGGAGAGACTTAACAATTGCAGCCGCCTCCTCTCTGCACGTCCAACCGATACAGCAAGGTGGTTTTAACCATCACAGAACCTTTGCGAGGGTTGAGGTAGACAATCTGCCAAGGTTTGATTATAGAGTGCTACCATGTGTAACAAGATCACACAGGACTTTGTACAGAGAAAAATGTATACAATCTTCCGGTGACAATTTCTTACACAAGCTTCAAAGTGTTCAATAGACAGCGGTTTAGAGACCAGTTTATCATATACAATGTATACGCTTTTGGCTCTATATTCTTGTATTCTAAAAAAATGACTGATCTTCATCCCTGCAATTTAGGCAGGAACTTGAGTCTTTTCAAAAACGTGTGGAAATACCGCGAACGCTTTTAGGCAAAAGTTTGGCTGTATCGTTATTGTCTATCAGCCATCTAATTGCTATTAATGTGGACGGCCTATGTACTAGCCACTTCTTAGGGCTTGCTGGGAGAAGGCATTGATCGAGCATATAGAGCTGGACATTAGAGACAGAAGGGCTATTCGTAGTTGTGATTTCGGTAGTCTGTATGTTTTACAAATACATCACATACACATTTGATTTGCATCATATACATTATCTGAATAATTGTACAATTTGTCACCGAGAGTACAGTACAGCAAGTTGCCTTAGCGTTACGAGTCCACGATCAAAATCCCTCGCGTTAGTGTCATCCGCCGAGTGAGCACGCTGACGACAATGTCGCGGCTTATGTTGGGTGCACTCGTGGCATCCTATCTCTTCGACCACTTAGAGGCGCAGCATTTCACCACTTTGACAAGCGAAGAGCTCGAAGCTTCCAACCAGATCCCCATAGTATGTTGCTTAAGCGCAATAAGTATCTCACTACCGTTACTACTCCATTTTTTGACGCTTACTCTGTTCCTCGCAGCAAGACACACTAACTCTATCCAGCGATCTATCTATCCACTTTCTGTCATCCGATCTGTTCAACGTCTCGCATGTTGCTCAACTCTTCACGCAAAGCCCGGACTGGAGTGCCATTGGGTCTGCATTAGAAGCCGCCGTACTAGCCACGTTCCAGTGTTTAAAACAGTGGAGCATTTTCCTTCTTCTAGTAGCAGTACCTATTATACAGGCGCTGGCTGTACTGGGTGAAGCAGCACTACCACATGTAATTATTGCAGTCAAATTGGCCGCAAGCTATGTGAGCAAGATGGATCCATTGTATCAGGCTCTTGTAGCAGGGTCTCTGATGTTTGTAGCCATCTGCATTCGCCAGGGGTACGTGCATAAGGCAAGAATGCAGTACGTTCGCACGAGAAGGTTGCTGGAGCTAAAGTACCGAGTATTCGTGGCCAGTTTGAGTGCCAAGTGGCGTATCGTGGCCATTTTATTGCCTCATATTGTCTTCTTTGCATTGAGCTACGAAGCTCTTGTTTGGCTGCCCACATTTTTAGTGAACGTGCTTAGTAGTGAAGCGGTCTTTGGACTGCTGTCGGTGGGGTATCCACTGCTACACTCGATCGGAGTAATTCGACAAAAGCGGCTGTACCCAAAACGTTCCAAGGCGGCACCAGCATCAAAATCAGGGAAGACAAGCGAATTGACGAAAAAGTTTGAGAGACTAAGTGTTCCAGACTACGAGTGGAGAGCGTACGAAGCGTGTTTAAAGTATTGGGTCATCTGGTCGGTAATAGACTGTGGGGTTGGTATTCTCACGCTCTGTTTACCAGTCCTCGTGACCTCCTTCTTTGCTGTGCCGCTACACTTTCGCAACATATTTCTCATTTGGCTGCACTCTCCGTTCACTCGAGGAAATATTGCAATTTACACGTTGCTGAGTCCGCTCATTAGCCCATACGCCAACCAAATCCAAGAACGCCAAGCAACTGTCAACGCAGAGGCGGAAGAGAAAGCAAATTTTCTCATTCGCATACTAGTGTCATTCCGTGTGGTGCCAGAGCGACACGTGCACTTGGCAAAAGATCTGTGGTCGCAAGGACCTGCACTTTTTGGGCTGATCTTCATCTTCACGCCTGGCTTCATCGCGTCTCGTGGTTGCTCTCTCATGGGCTTTGGCTTCCCCGCCTACATTACAATGGGTGTTTTAGGCGAAAAACGCATTCGGCGATACGAATGGTGGCTCACATACTTTACTGTGGTCGTGACAGCGGACTACGTAATGACCGCGATTGGGAGAGAGATTGGATGGCTGCCGTTGTTTTACCACGTGAAGCTATTGATGATAATGTGGCTTCAATTCCCGTATTTTCAAGGTGCAGAACGAATTTTTAATTCTTTTTTTTCAAGCGTCTTCATAGTTCCAGTGCCCAAACAAGATTAAAAATAAACACACAAATTTTAAAGATGATTGTAAACAACTAAGGGCAGATGTAAGTTCCATTTATAACCTAAGTACGGAGACGCCATATCAATGACACGGAAATGGTAGTAGTGGTTTTGACTTAATCACGAGGACATATTCCAGAACGGTTCAATCTAGCAAATAGACATGGGATCAAACTTCTGTCGTACCGTTTGAGATTTCGTTCTCTGAGGACCAATCCTAAAAACGATACAGGCGAAAAGTGCGCAAATTAGCTCGCCTATAATTGCATCGCTATCGGTCTCTTATTTGACCAATAATGCTTAAGTATTCTTCATACACCAGAGCAAAAACCATGCATGAAGGAGGATATGACTATGACGTAAAGGTCGTTCGCTGATTTCACACACATGAGTAACTTATCGTAAGAAGCTCATGCAGTAAACACACAAGATCCGCTGATAATTTTTTGGTACGTACTTGATTTCATATGTCATGCGCGCTCTCCAAAACGAGAGATTATAGTAGTAATTCGCTGAGCTGTTTATGTAAAAACTCACGAGACTGATTAAGCAGCTTAATTTCCATTGCCGGAAGGTAGAAAGCTGCTAGAAAAAACAATCGGTGCAAAATGCTACAAGTTTAGAGTGCTTTGGACTGTATTATATGCATCTGTTTTGGCTGTCCTATACACACTAAATGCTTAGCGACTTTGCGTCAACCCGTTGCCGTTCGCACTAAGTATAAAATTTCCTACACCAATGAGCATCTTGACATCTGCGAAGACTTGTCTTGAGCTGTGCTTTTGAAAATCGCGTTGCCTGTTCTCGTGCTACTATGACAAAAATGTACTGTTTCAATATACAACCTAAATAAGTTGCGTTTTATCTATTAATCTTCAAAAAGGGTGGTCTACTCCTCTACACAAATGCGCTTTCGTCTATTCAACCAGATAGCTGCTTATGGATCAGCTGATGATACTTATGCGAAAACACATATATCGATGCTGGCAATAAACGTATTAGTCCTTACGACTTGAAAACTTGCCTTACAACAACCAGGCCTTTAGACCCCTTCAAGAGCGGTACAATACATTAACGACGTAATCCAACAAGCCTTACTACGTCAAGAGTATCCAGAGAAGCATAACCAGATAGGTCGGCAGATACACAAAGCAAGACTTTCTGCATTTCCACATTTATCATATCACCCCCTCCATTTGTCATCATTTTGGAAAACAGTGTGCGAATATATTAGTGTAAATCTGGCAAGTCTATCGTGCGCACACAACAAAGTTTCTGGTTACTCAAGGTCTCGCCGCTACACAAGAAATGCATATCAAGTTATGGTATCAATCGGACGCGTCAGCAAAAGAAGATTCACCGACGGCGTCGCTGATTCAAGCAGGATTCGTCGGTCAGCAGTGTGGTGAAAGAAGGTGAGTCAATCGAAACAACACAAAATACTTTTCAAAGTGCATTCCATTCCATTTCTTACTTATCTATTTATAGCGGAGGTATCGTAGGTCGTGGTGTAAGCCGTGAGCTACTTGGTGAGGGATTTAAGGTGAAACGCGAGAAAAAATGTCATTGCTTCATCGAAGATCGGGATTGTTTAGATCCAGTCTAACCCATTGCGCATAAATCCCAGATCGCATACAAAGACATACTTTAATGGGATTTTCTTTGGGAAGATCGACGTGGTTACTACATTGTCTACTTGCGAGCAGTGATCGAATGTATGCGCACGAACAAGCTTTATGCTATTGCAAATTAGTGTACCTGCGATATAAAAGAAATTCTGCCTTATTAAAAGCATGACATTCGAGTAGATTTCGCTGAGATTAAGGCCATTGAAATTTGTTTCTTCCCATCAAGCTAAAAAGTCGTAAAAAGTGGCTTGACGTGGCCAATTATCTACACAAGTACATTACAAATTACGCAAATGTAACTTAGCCATTTTCCGGCATGTGACGTGACCGCCGTCATCAGCAAGTTTGCCGGTAACGGCTGTTGCGCCATAATAATGATGCATCATTCCAAAAGTACATATTCATTGGCACTATCTATAGGAATAGGTGATCAATAGTTTCAGACCAGAAACAAGGTCCAGATGTTCCATTAAAGAGAAACCTTATTGGTAGAAAATACTATAGGATTGTAAAAAGCCAGTTGAAGTAAGAAAGAAGGATAACTTTAGGATGGTGGCAAAAGATAGCTGAGAACCACCAGTTAGGCTATAGTAAGGCAATATTTCACAAGAGTTCTCCATTTTAAATCATTTCTTTATTTGCTTTGAGCAACTAACTCTCCTTCTCCTTCCGTCTACGCAAGTGTTCAGGCCAGAGCACATAAGTGCAGACCATCTTGTAAAAGTAGGACCAATAATAGTAGGTGTCTTTCAATTCTTTCAGCCAAAATGACTACCAAGCAGTGTATCATGATTGTTTTTTCATAGAAGATTCGATATTCTAGAGCCTCATCATGAAGACCTATTACACGTTGTGAGGCATCTTGATCAGTGTTGTAACATAACAGCCTGGCAATTCTTGAAAACCGATGTAATTTTGCGCTAAACCGCACCTACAATTATCTGTTTGAGCCTTTAAATTCATTGATTTTTAGAATATTTAGCAGAGCTACCCAGATGCCATCGCGTGTGTACGTGCCACGAATTAGATCCGATACCGATGAGGTCAAAGTCGTGACATGAGCTAGCTTATAGCTTCGGCGACGCAGTGACGCGTCAGTCAAAGGATTCTGCTTTCTTGGCTTGTAGTTCTCCTCGAAGTTGTACTTCGCAAAAAAGAAAAATCACTTGGCAATTCTTTGCTAGAGGTGAGACGACCGTATCACAGTGCGTAGTGACGCATAATCTGTACCTACCACATATAGGTTAAAGCCTAGCAGGTGAGCCCAAACTTGACGATAACATTTTTTATCGCATGTAGCTTTATATCATGGAAAGAATAAAGAGCTATTTGCAGACGCCAAAGAAAAGGATCGATCGATTCAGGCGCGATCATTCAGTTTCTTTTTCAGCATCTGTTTATAGCAGTGCAGTGCGATGGCAAAATTTGACACATCACAGACAACACTCGACGGGCATATACAATCCAGCAAGGCCAGAATTTAAAATTGTTTCTGTAAAAGAATATTTTTGCCTTTGTCGAACGCCTCTTGTTGTTGATCATAGTCGTCGAGTCTCTCTTTCGCCTGTTTGGAAGTACACAATACCATCCTGTATTGGGTACTTTGGCATACCCTCTTCTTTCTTCGGCTTCTTGATGATTTAGCATTCCCCAAGTACATTTTATTTATGGATTGAGCAATTGTGACCGTGGTCGTCTTGATTGTCGCCATGACTTGGCCACTTCCAATAGCTCCTGCAAGCTACCCTGAGCACCTTTACTCTCGATTTTGAATTCGGTGACACTACATCAGCCACGGTGTTATCTTCACTCGGAATACACTGGAACAAAGGCTGAGATTCAGCAAAATCACGTATTTTTTTTGTTAACTTAAGGTACTTGCGTTATCATTACTTAAAGTATTTGATGGTATGTTTCCTCTTTAAAAACTCATATTTTAAACAAATTTAATGAAACATTACACTTATATGTTTCCATCAAAGCATCGAGCTACTCTGCGGTTTGTAGTCTTCAGCGTCAGGACCGTCTTATTGCTTTTTTGATCCGTTTTGATCGTAGATGTTCGATCGAGAAAATACACACGCCATACGTTCTGCGCATGTATGATCAAAAGCAGCTCTTGCTCACGAACATTTTAGATTAGCTCAGCTGGGCTCGTCTTTTGACGAATAAAAGCAATCGAATGCTCTTGCTCTCTACTCTTTTGGAACAATTCTTCCCCAATCGAAAACTACTAGGCGTCCATTCGTATACCAAATGATTTCGAAAGTTAAAAATACCAAAAACAGGTGGAAGCGTCAAGCGACGCTTGAGTTCAGTGTAGCACCGTAATTAATTGTCTGAGAGCTCAGTTGCTTCGCGAGGCCTTTTTTTAACACTGTTGTGAAGTGGCTCTCTAAATGCCATAAAGTCCGTGCAAAACTTTGAGTCATAGACTTTAGTACCTAAGAATCACTCCATTCGCTCCTATAAGTTGGGCACAGGCCATCCTGCAATATTTTTAACCTTGTCGGGGTCCATTTGGACGCCTTATTCCACATACGAAATTTTATCCACGTAGTGCTGGTACTTTGACAACTTGATGAAAAATTGATATTTCTCACATCGCTTAAGTACATAATCTTAAGCTTCCGCTAAGTTCCGCGGACACTCGAAAAACTTTCTGAGGTCGAAAAAGCAGTAAATGGAACATTCGATTCACGCAATTTAGCCTGATAGTAAGAAGAAGATAATGAGCAAGTAGAATGCGTGTGATCCACCGCGTGAGTGGATCATAATTGATCGGATATGCAAGCATATTAAGGTTGATCTCATGCTTAAAGCGTGGTTGCATAGTCGATGTAGTCAATCGATCGTGTCTTGTCATTGTTCTGCAAAGGGATAGAGAAGATCGAATCATCGGTCTGTCCAAGTGAGCTCGAGAGAGGGCTAAAATATCCATTACCATCGATGCTCGACATCGCCAGTCATCGATATTACCTCCCCTCTATCAAGTCAGCTGTCGATTTCGTTTACCACTTCAGCCCATGCATTATTTTTCATTTCTACAGCTACAAGAAAATAAAGGGGTTTAGCATGGAGACAGACAGTGGCCGTCAAGAAATTTGCGAACGAGATCAAGTTGCAGCTTTAAGCAAAAATAAAGCAAGAACACAATAGTTGACATGAGAAAGCGACTTTGTTTGGCGATAATTGGTCAAGATCAACGCTAGTTGTTTCGTTCAGAAAGCAAAGGTCAGTTGTCAACAAATCCTGCAGATAATACGGCATCGATCCAGCAGCTCACGACACTTCAGACATCTTGTAATTCGCATCTATAAACTAGTCGACTCTTTTTATCAATAGCACTTAACCTTAAAGAATGATAAAAACCGATAACTGAAAACGCTATTAAAATGACTTTGTATTAGACATGTACATTCAAACACCAGATGCTTTGCCAAGACAAACGTGTAATTATTCCGCCCGAAGAAAACAAGTTAGTAGCCATCAAATCCTTCAAATACTACGGCATCAATTTCGCAACTTGTGACACTTCAAGCACTTTGTAATTTGCATTGATAAACTAACCGACTCTATTTATTTGATAATTCTAATCCTAGAGTAAGTCTGATTACTGGAGATACTCTTAAAGCGACGTCGTATAAGGCATATACATCCATGCGGACACCACAGCTTTTATGGCAAATATATTATACAAAGGAATACGTTTGATATTGTTGATCAAGCAATTTATTTGTATACCAACTGTGAACAAAACAATATGCTACTTGACCGTAAATTAATGTTAATGATGGCCGTCCAGATGCACTTATGCTATGCCCATACAAAAATTGAGTTATCATTAGTATCACCTAACTGTCTGAATGAAGCTGCTTGTTTTTTATACTAAACAACTTAATTTCCAAATTTTTATTCTCTCCGGTCTTACAGACAAATGCGTGTAAAACGTATCATTTCTATCATATAACCATATGAAAAATCATTGACAGCCCTTGCTGATAAAATCTAAGCCTGCTGCGACCCGCATACTGTGGCGGGGTCACATAGCACCTCGCACAGAAGCGGACATGCAGGAAAATATACAATGTTCCATGAAGGGCCGCTCGTTGTCTCTGGTCTTAAGTACACCGACATGAGCAAAAGACTATATTTATAGACCAAGCTTATTTAACATCTTATTATGGTTCTACCTACATTTTTACATGTATTGAATTGGTCTACGACGCTAATAAGGTCCAGATATAGAAACTCATGAAACAATCTTACCCAAGTATTTTGTCTGATAGTGACGAGAAGGTGCTGAATTAGCGGCTCGAAGCCATGAGCCGAGCGTTCCGAGATTTGCAAGGAAGAGACTGGCAATTGGAAAATGGAATCCCGTGCTTTAAAGCACAAAAGGATCGTTTTGAAGAGGTGTTGGAGATAATTGAGACTCGACGACACTTGATTGTGACTCCCCACATAAAACATTAGGTGTGACAACATCGACTTGGGAAGCCGATGGTGTACGTAGACCCATGTATTTTCAGTACCGTAAATGATCCATTAAAAGTTGCTGCGTTAAGTCGTAAATTTCTTTTTAGCGGCAGCTTTTTTTTAATCATCCCTTTTAGTTGGGTGGATGCAGTTGCAGACTTTGCTCTGATGATTGCATTTGACAACCTTCTTGCAAAGTCAGATACTGTTTTCCAAAATCAATTGGGCATAAACTAGATATCCGCGAAAGGGATAGGCTGTTCAACCTCTCGTAAAAAATCTCAAGAGCGCTTACGCTTGTTAGAGCTAACAAAACTAAACGAGCTAGATATCCTAGCTCTTTTATACAGAAATGTTTAGAGCATGTAGATGCACTTACCGCATTCTAAAGTGCAAAGTCTGATCATTGACAACTTGTTGGTCGGTGTCTTTGCGTGCATAATGCTTAGTGTGATTTGTCCGACGATACGTCAGCTGCTGGCATCAGTAAGCGGGCTCTTACTCGCTATTTAACACCGTCGTGTCCGTAAGACCGTAATATCTCAACACTGTATTCAGAAATAGATTTACTTTGTGTTGCATAACGAATGACTGGTGGTGTTCTCATAAGACATATGCTAGTGCTTCCATCAACTTCCGGCAAAGACAAAGTCGAGGCTTATGCAGGCTCTGTAAAGGCGAAAACGTGTGAGCCACAGGCTTAATCCTCTTATATGTTTTACATTTTGTCAACCTACTTCCACAGAGCCGGCCATCAAATTGTGGTAAACATCAAAAGATTTTTTTTCTTACAGAAGGGGCATTATGTGCCTTCAAGAATACTTGGTAAATAAGTCTTCGTTCTTTCTCATACTAGTCATGTTGGATCTACCGGATCCGACCTATAGCGGAGCAGACCGCCTGTGTAAAGAGGTCGCCGTGGCATTTTCATTGAAAAGAGCGGGAATTCAGGTCTTTCACTTCCATTTCTTGTTACAGATTGCTATCTGCGTGATTCCAATAGTTAGCATACTACGACCCACCAACTTCGGCATCAAACGATGTAGAAGGTAAGCGCTTCCATTGACAAACTTCAATCCTGGTTTGTTGTCCTGGGACCCGTATCACACCTTGTATGTTACTCTGCGTACACTTATAAGCCCGTGCATTACTCACCGCGTGTTCGTGAGTAGCCAATACTCTAACTGCGCAGTATACACACTATAAGACCATTCTCCAACCAGGCGCTCGTTCCTGATAAGCTAAAGCCCGTAGCATAAAAACTCGATGAGACGCAAGAGCACGAGGTTCAGTCACAGCAAAATAGATTTTGCTTAAATCTAAATAAGCGGGTTCGTTCCCGACGAGACGGCTGAGATCGCTCGAAATTAAAAACGGGGGTACCATGAGCGCCTATGATACGACGAATTGTTTTAATGCAGGCGCACTTCTAACAGCCAGGCATTTAGTACCGCAATCATTTAACTAAGAAGACTTCCGTGTTCGCATGACGACTTAAAAGAGCGAAGGCTCAATGCCGGCACTGCGAATTGTACCGCTTGTACAACCTGTAACGAAGTGTATTATATAAGCCTTGAGTACAGAAGTACAACAAGTGCTCGTAATTTGCAACAGCTTTAGCAAAGTCGATGTGCGAATCTTGGCAAAAGTTTGCGCAGCTATAGACTCGTCGTCGACCGACTGTGGACTGTCGCCCTGCAGCCTATGGTCCACGAAATCATGTTACTGAAAGAACTACTTTTGCAGTGGTTGCCTTGGATATTTAGATGAAATCTGCTCATGGCTTCAGTATCTCTACCCTGAGTGGTGAAAAGTGCAGTCATGTTAAAGACGCTGATCACCATGATCAAAAGCGTCTACAACATCAGGGAAATTTTGTTGAAGTGGAATGACGAATTAACATGAATAATCAAAGTATGGAATAAAAACTAATGATTTGAACCCTGGCAACAACCGTGCGTGAAAGTGTTCGTTTGTGCTTGATTTCCATATAAAAAGGAGGAAGGAAGATGACTCGATATCATGCGGCGCACTAAGTGCTACTTGCTATGCTGTGGCTTGCGACCAGACCAGGCGGAAAAGAATCGTAACGCCGAAGAATTCGACTGTATTAGCCAAAACATGCATTAAGTTCTCAATTCGATTAGCTGCATGTCTTTTTCGCCCGGCCCTTAACCGTCGAGCGCGTAGTCGCAATGTAGTCGCTCGACTCGCAACTCTTAGGTCAAAAGTTGCGATACTCCGTGCCCAGAATCAAATCTTAACCCAACTTATAAAATGGCCTTCTGTAATTGTGTCTGCGCACCAACTCTCTCGCGTGTACTCGAATATATTCATAATACAGCTAGATTAAGTCCATGTAAGCACACTAAGTGTGCTTGCACTTTGAAAGATACTAAGCGTATTCTCAAGCTTTTTTGTTACAACCTTAGGTTGTCCAATGAAGCGCGGGTGCAGTTCAGACTGAGACAGCAGTAACTTATTCGTGATTAGATTCCAAGCTTTTCATCATATCAAATACCTAATTCGTATATTTTTCATGTTACTTTTTTCCTTTTTGCTCAGAAAGTTAGTATTTTCTTTGTCAAATTATTTCGTTTGTACAAAGTATCTTCGACACAAATTCCCCGACTTAGTTGCGGTTCATCAGAAGGCTCGTCAGCAAACCAATCAACTATACTTCTCCAATCAGCTTAAAACCACAACGTAGTGGCGCTAACAAAACGCGAAAATCCATCATCCCATGCGTGTAAAGGCGTTAACCTGTTGGGGTATGAACAACATTGCTCAATGCAATCTCATTGAGTTCTCTAGCTCTGCGCTTTGTCCACGCAAATGTTGCGCAACCCGTTCTCGACGACGCAAGTCACTTGATCACTTTGGCTCTCTGTCTCTGAATAGCTCGTTGTAGGCACCTTTGACCTATCTGAACATTTCTTAAAAGATCCCGTGAAGCGGAATCATAGTCCAAAAAATGACTTCTTGGGGCGTCCGTGTTGTCTGATTTCCCGTCAAGGAACACCGCTGCTGTAAAGACACCGTCGGCCGTGTCCGGCACAACCGCTAATTGATCTTCTTGATCTTAAAAGGTCAGCAAAGACCACAATTTTAGTGCTGTCTGTCCGGTCTGTCGGCAGACCTTGTAAAAAATCTGCGTCAATGAACAGCCAGCATCTAAATGGAATTGATAAGTTTGTCAATAGGTAGGCCAAATTTGGCAAGAGCTTGACCCTAAAAGACCAGGCAGACCTGATCGCAGAAGACACCATGACCGAACAAGCTGCTGAAAGATGCGCACCATAGATTTTTTTTGGATAGAGAGTTAGGTGATGAATATCCTGCGTGAACGGATACGCAGATCATGGACGAGACCCATTAACCTAATACAGGCTATAGTCATCGTGAACAATGTATCGATCCTGAAGGCTTTTTCACTATTGATTGATAGAGGTGGGACCGCTTAAATCTGCATGGCGATTTCTTCCCCGATTTTAAAGTGATGCACGCAAACATTCATATATATATATACTGCGACTAAAGATTATCTATTTGCTCACGGCCGAAGGACACAAGCTAGCAGAGTCGTCCAGCTCAACCAAATCCCACGACCTCAGTTTTGATCTATGACCCTTTACCAACGCAGTGCAGAATCACAAATCGGATCGTCGCAGCTCTTCCTGTAAGAGTCAGCAACCTTGATCACAGAAACAAGCAGCTTGACCAGGAAGCCTGAATGGATGACATTATCGTGTCCGCACTCTCACTAAGTGGTGGAAGCTCGGTGTGTCTCAGGACAAAAGCTTACTTAGCTCTGTATGATGCCAATGAAGATAGACGGGTAAGGTCGAGGATAAGAGTGTTAGGCACCAATATGTACTTTTCAAACCTTCATCTGAGGCACAATGGCCATATCAGACTCAGATTCATCGTCACAAACGTTGTGTGATGGGTGCGCTCTCGGCAAGCTACCCGGATTAGTTCTAGGGTGGCCTTGTAAGACTTAGTAATTGCTTGATGCTATTGTTTACAGCGGCTCGATGCAAACCTCGACGCGTGGTTTTGTCGCGCTTATCACTGTCACTTCGCATTTGTGTCGTGTACTTGTTTCGGACAGGCCTGAAGTGGACAACAATAAATTCGGCTTGTTGCTTTTGCTGAAACACAGACAAATAAACTCCTTGAATGCCTTGAAGTGATAGCGGTAACGACCATAAATGAGGTGTGACGGCTGCGACTTGAGCCGAACGCAAACCGGTACAACCAAATCGTACTGGCTACCTTCAATAATGAAAAACATCGGTGCTTAAGGCATTCAATTATTTTTTCGATATATCTATTTGCTTTTGGCTCTACACTTGCATTTCCCTTTAACGGCAATCTTAAGTTTGGTCTCTGCGTTATGAATAAGCTTCCTGAAAAACCAGTGACAGCGCTTATGCGTGAATTACGGCTGGTAGAGCGGCAAGTGACAGATGCAACGGCCTTTCCGTACAGATCGGGTACTTTAAGCTGGCATTTACTTGTCAAAAGGACTCATTCACATGTTTATAAAAGAACAGCTGCCGACTCAAGTAAGAGTCAAATTCGAAATTCATCTGCTTTGAACAAACGTGTGAGGGAAATTAGCGATTAGGGATCAAGCCATAACTGCTTTACTGCTTTACATCTTGAGTCTATCTACGTTCTTATTGCAATGCTTGTAAAAAAATTAAGTCGAACCGCAGATGTTTACTTTTTACCGAGTGAAAAGATTTAAAACAGAATATGCAGACAGCTGACGATATAATTATTTTTGGAATATCTATGGCTATAAGATGGGACTGGACTAAATCTCAGATTAAATTTAGATAATATAGGTAGAATGAAAATAAAGCACATAAGTTTTTGAGAAATGAGAAATACCTTGTGAAGCTATATTTTTATTGAGATGCGATTTTTACGGCAATAAAGTCCCTCAGTGTTGTATCTCGTTTCTGCTTCGTGGCATCGACCAGACAGCAAGGATATGGCAGGCACGTCGTCATCGTGGGTGTCAAAGCTCAAGAGGCTGGATGCGTATCCAAAGACTATAGAAGAATTCAAGGTACGCACACTGCAAGGCGGTTTTTTCTCACTGCTAGCCTTCGCGTCCATCTCGCTCCTGCTGGTATCGGAACTCAGCTATTACCTCAAGACGGACACAGTGGACAAGATGATGGTAGACGGCGGTCGCAACACGCTCGTTTCCATAAATTTCGACATTGAGTTTCCGCGCATGTCGTGTTCTGTTGTGGCTGTCGAGTCTGCGGACACGGCCGGAAATGCACAGCATGACATAATGCACAACATTGAGAAGATCTCGCTCGATCACAATGGCCAAGCTCTGGCTGAGGGTATGCGCGACGTTATTGGAGGTGCACTGACCAATCATACGGACTTGCACGAGGAGGTGGAGAAGTGCGTGGATAGCTGCAGCAATTATGGGTGAGAAAGAACGAGACTTATGCGTATTCTCATATCCATAGGTCCGCATGTGGAAGCTGCTACTCGGCTGGTGAGCCGGGAGAGTGCTGCAACACTTGTGAATCTGTTAAAGCTGCGTATGATCGAAAGAAATGGCTGATGCCAAGTCTGCACACAATCGCGCAGTGTCAAGAGATGGAGATCGAGAAGGTTTTGCGTGGAGAAGTGAGCGAAGGATGCCGTATCAAAGGCGCTCTTGTCGTGTCCAAGGTTTGTTAAAAGGTAATAAAGTGATGGTAAAAAATATATTGATGATTGGTGCATGTCTCTAGGCGGCTGGCCGATTGTACTTTGCTCCGTCTAAGTTTTTTCGCTCGGGATACTTGTCGTCTCAGGACCTAGTGGATGCCACGTTCAAAGTGTTTGACACGTCCCACACGATCCACTCGCTGTCCTTTGGCGAATTGTATCCGGTAAAACTTATAAATAATCGCTACTTTGCAGCGATACGTGCTGTTAATCGCTTATGTAATATTAATTTTACAACCAGGACATGAAAAACCCATTGGACAATCGTCAAAAAACGCTACCGGATGAGTTTTCTCGTGGCTCATTTCAATACTTTCTCAAGGTACGTGCTTAACAGAGATGATGTCAGTTGCAGGTATTAAGACTATACACTGCTCGCTATTAGGTGGTACCGACAGAGTACACTTTCTTGTCAGCTAGTCGTATCAGTACAAACCAATTTTCAGCCACTGAACATTTCCGTCAGCTCACGCCAATGGGCGACAAGGGCCTCCCAAGTGAGTTCTTGTAAACTTTTAGACGAACTTGATTGTTAATAACTGATTTTTTTTTATTGTGTCACAAATCTGTAGTGGTCTCGTTTAGCTACTCGTTCTCGCCCATCATGTTTCGCATCGAGCAGTATCGTATTGGCTTTTTACAATTTTTAACAAGTGCCTGCGCAATAGTCGGCGGCGTGTTTACGGTGGGTAATTGCGGTCTGTTGCTCGATTAATCTTGTCGAATTGTGCACTCACTTATTATTGTACGTGCAGATACTTGGTATCATGGACTCGCTCGCCTTTGGACTGCTGAATAAGACAAGCAACACGACGCTATTGTAATTATTTTTTCAAGGGAATCGTTACGATGCCCATAGGTCTCCGTTAAGATGCCCATTTACAGAATCCCTACCCATGCTTTCTCGGCCTGTGATTAGCTGTGGCTTGCTTAGGGAATTGTTGAATATCGCCAACGATAACACTCGAGCCTTAACACATGCACTAATACAAAGCTGGAAAGTGAGAGAAAGAATGAATTCAGAGCTTTATTAGCCTTATTCTTCAGTTCTTAAGCATAGCGACGAGTCCAATCTTCAGCTGTAGATGCCATAACGCCTCAGCTTTTATATTACAAGTTTCGATCTATTTCCTCGCTAAAACGTACAGCTTCGGCCTCGTCCGTTTTCCGATGATGTTTTGCCAGTAGCCCATCCGAGTTGGGCGCAGACAAAAACGCCTGAGTGCTCAGTAGCATTGTGCGGATCTCCAAGGCGGGGAACCACTTAACCTTCCGAACGTCAAGGCAAATACGGCCTAGCTTGTCAATTTTTGGATATCAGATGCGCGTGAGAAAGCGCACTTTTGGTGTAGTTATGGGATAGTCCACTGGCAAAAAGAGCTCCAGCTTGAAAAATACCGTTTGCCGATCACCAAATTATAAGGACAACCCTCATTCATATGGTCATACAGCCTCACACTCTCGTAAGGTGACGACTGCGGATCATCTATCACCACTTGAAAATAGCGTAAATTATCTTCGTATGGCGCGGCGCTAATGCGCGGTGCTAATGCCAGCCACCGCAGTATTTACATTTTCCTCATGTAAGTATAATTTAATGCTTCACGCATATCTTAGAGCATAGCTCGTACGATCATATTACTTCGCGGCGTCCAAAACATTAATCCACAGCCAATCACAGGCCCTCAGTACATCGAATTACACTAATGTTGAGGGCGTTCTGTGCATCATTGGCACATACACATTTGTTATGCCTTAGTGCGCAAAACGCCAAACAATTGACTTTTTCTTTCGTTGCAGATCTAGCTAAACAGAATGCTATGCCCAATGACAGCAATAAGACGCTCACTTTGATACAAATTCTCTTCGCTGTCAAGAAATCTGGTAGCTCCCACTTAGGATACGAATGGAGGGATGACGAGCGCGATGTGTAAATACCGAGTAAACTGCTTCAATAGAGACAAAAAAAGCTTCGCTGGTCGATTAAGCGCCAAGTATTGCAACGTGTAATAACACTTTTGATACGAACGTCCTAAGTACGAAATCAAATCAGATACTTGGTTCTTATGGGGGCGTACGAAGCGCTGGCGGTGGCGCAAAGTGCTCAGCTGTATCTCTTGGTGGGGATTCTGGGGTGTATCGTGTACCTTGTCCTGGTACTTTCATTTTTCTTTGTGCCCAACATTAAAGCACAACATCCAGCCGCCGATCTCGTCGTTTGGCACGCGGGATGTGGGCTCTTGATGTCCGCCGGCTTCGTTTTTGCTTATGCATTGCAGTGGCGTGACGTGGTACCTCAGGATGACGTCCTTATCCAATGGCAATGCTCTCTCCTGAGTCCTTTAAACCAGTTTTTTCTAGTGGCTGGCGCTTCTTGGTACCTCATGCTCTCGCTTGACCTGCTCGTGGCACTTGTGAATCCTTGGATGGGCTACAGCTGCAAGTCATGGGCTTACCACATCATGTCCGTACCACAATTTGCTAATACCTAACCGAAACTGATTGTGTTAATATTTACGCTGTGCTACTTTAGTGTATGGAGTTTAAGTGCTGTGTCGGCATTGCTGTTGCATCAGCTTGATCTCTTTGGTCTATCACCACTTAACGTCTGCTGGGTCAAGCGCACCAAGGATCCATTGCAGATAAATTTAGCCAATTGGATATTTCTCTTTGCAATCGTAGGCGCCATCTGTGTGCTTTCATTTGCTGTGGTGTTGTTCGCAAGCTTTCGCTTTGTGAGACGTCAACTCGACGTCACGTATCGTGCCAAACGCCGCAATTTGATCCAGTACTACCGCTATTTACTGATCTATGCCGGTCATTGGACAGCGTGTGGCGCACTTTATTACGCAGCATATCGCCAGCAGTTTGATGGCGAGATGGCGAAGCACATTGAGCTCGCGTTTGCGCTGGTATTTGGATCGTATCCAGTGCTACTGCTCGTCGTGTGGGTACTTAATACGGAGTTGTACCAGAATTTTTCCAGCGAAAACAATCTTTTGATATCAGAGCGAGGGATTGGGGACACGTCGAGTACAGAACACTTTAGTTCTGCACTGCGCAAAGATTTGATGCGGTACACGACCGCAGGGATCCGTTGTAGCATTACTGAGTCACCTGTCGATAGTCTGCGATCGCCACTGCTTAATTCACTTGATCGCACGGCAGCTTTATCTTTTTTACAATTAGAGGAAAGTGATTCCGCTGGTCTTTATCACGAAAAGAAGCGCTTAGCAACTACGGTGTACAATGGTGAGTATCGATACTATGAAAAGCTAGGCTTTACCGACTACGCACCCAAAGTATTTCAAAATATTCGTGAGATCTGCGGCATCGATAACGAAATGTATGAGCAATCGTTTGCCGATACTCTCCTTGAGCGTGCGTCAGAGGGAAAGTCCGGGATGCTTTTCTACTTTTCTAGTGACCGCAAGTACCTGGTTAAGACAATGACAAAGAGAGAGCATTCTTTTTTGCTTGAAGTGCTTCCACTATTTCATCAGTACCTTTTAAAACAGCCTAATTCACTATTGTGCCGTTTTCTCGGTTGTCACTCGATGCAACTTCCTGTCGGCTGGAACAAGATGTTTTTTGTCGTGATGGAAAACATATTTCCGGATGGTCCAGTTGACGAGCGTTATGACCTAAAGGGTATATTTCACCAGTCCAGCTTTAATCACCAAGAAAGTGTTCCAACCCCAATATCGAGCTGTTGGAGCCAGAGTAGTAAAGGAGAGGCAGGACTTGTTCGGCAGGAATGTTTAGACGAAGTAGAAGCTGCGTCAAGTGAAAGGCAAAGCGTGGACAGTGAATGGGGGAAATTTACAGAAAAGCAACCGCTGCTACGTCGTGATAGCTCGCGTCCTGCGCTTCGGTATGATAACGACTTCGTGACTCGCCGTGCCTCGCTTCGTGTAAATCCAACGACTCGGGCAAACTTGCTCGCACAAGTAACGAGCGATTGTGGATTTCTTCAAGAATTGGGGATCATGGACTATAGCTGCCTACTCGGTATTCGGCATTACCAACGTCACATTGAAACAGAAATTCTAGAAAGTTTAGCACACAACGCTGTTGTATCAGCCAATCAATCCACCGTCTACTATCTCGGGTTTGTAGACATCTTGCAGCACTACAATATCGGATGGAAAATGCAGCATTGCTTCCTAGCGACCATCGTTGACAAGCGACGAATTACTGCACTCCCGCCCGCTGAATACGCTCTGCGATTTCTAAATTTTATACACGAATATCTGCTTCGAGATCCAGAAGGATCACACGTTCGCTCATACGGAAGCATTGGAGTCTCGCCTCTCAGTTTTGTACATCAATAAGGACTCGCTTGCCAATTGCTTGCTATGATTAAAGTGCTCAAAAGCTAAGTTTTAAACGACAAGCAAAAACGGACGACACGATCGTGCCAAATGCTGGAAATTGAATGGTGACATGGCTCAAAATGAACATGCGTACGTGGCGCATGATAACTTGCAGGATCAGCGACATATTATTAAAAGCTTTTATCTAATCTCATCCATCGTGGATCGCAACATTGGAACCGCGCTTAAGCAGCCGAAAATATTTTGTATTCTCTCACCGTCTTAGCCGTTGTTGCGAGAACATGCTGAAGTTGGATAAAGTATCGGCGACAATTGTAGCGGTGTCGTCTCTCTACCGTTGCTCACGTTAAAGTCATGCTAATGCGAAGATTGCTAGAGTGCAGATTAGTTTTTGCAGACATGGCAATAAGATTCTCACGTTCTTTCTCGTTGGTCTTTGGAACTACACAAAGCACTTTTGGCGTCTCCATTCAGCAGTTTTGTGTATTTCTCGAAGACTGTTGGCATTGTTCAAGCACAGAGGAGATAGCGTTGGGTAGTCAAAGGCCAATGGAGCGAAAGGGCAACTACTGACCTCATGAAGCGACTGACTTAACAACGACTCTAATCCGAACCGTCACTTGATTGCTATTGCTAAGTTTGTCACAACGTTTGCAGCCGTCCAGGCTTTACGCAAATCAAAATTTATTACCCTAGTTGCGTGCACATTCGCAAATGACCAATTGCTGGCACTTCAGATCGAAACATGTGCAGTATGACCCTCCCTGATTCTATAAAAAAAGACTTCTATCAATATCGACACGTAGCTGTGAAATTATTTTTTCATAAGTTTCTTATTTAAAGCGATACGTCACTTTGACTTTCTAGTCTCGATTTTGATCTTGGTGATTACGTTTTGACCTCTATGCACTGGATTGAGAAGCTGTTTTACGTCATGCCTCAGCAACATCTGTTACAGAGCTCAGTCAAAGTAGTTTGGACTTCGCTTCTTTACAAAGCAAAAGGTGCCTCAGCTCACTGTTTTGATGTCTACACCACGACTGCGATCCGGTCGTTGCCGAATTTGCAAGGTCACTACTCTATCAAACAAAGTCTATTTTTGGTCTGTTTGAGCTTATTGGCGTAAACAATGCTCAAAACTTATGAAGTTCAAGCTTACTGTGTTTGTCTAATTAAGCCCTCGGAACCTTTCAAACGCTTTCGTGTTTGCACACGCAAACACCACGGAAGTCATACCACCTTTTTTATCTGCGACCATCATTATCGAAAAAATGCCTCATTTGTCTTGAACAACAACGACCTAGACAAAAGTGTCCCTCGTACATATAGTTAATGGTGAGCAACAATCTATCGCCAATATCTGTCTGCTGCTTTAAGGAGATAAAATTGAAAACAGTTTGTTGAAAGAGAAATACTGGAGTGGACTTGTGGCGAGTTATTATTACATCCGCTTGGGACACGGCACAGCGGCTGACTCTTGATGTTGCTATTGCCGGAATTTGGTCATCCATTTCGGTATAGTTGCTTTACAAGTAGACCCCGCCACCAAACTCTTGCATGTGGCCTTTTTTTGCTACTTATTTAAAGCGAAACCTTTGATCCGTTGGAGACTTTAGAAGAGCGCGCGAAGAAACTTTACTTGGATCATCGTGAATGAGCAAGTAATACAGACGCACGAAGGCTAGAAATCATAAAAGCGGAGAAGCAGCTTAGTTCTATGGAATAGAAAATCTCGAATGATTAAGCGCAGAACATTCGATACTAGAGTAAACTTCTTTGCAATTGCCCACTACATTCTCTCCGTGAAGTTACATTTCTTTCTTTGTCCATTCGCCAAACACATGCTGGTAATCTTCTAACTGTCGCTGCAAAGACAAGTAACACCCTCATAAGTAAGAAGATTCTTACTTAATATACAACATCAGGATCACATTACTTTAAGCCGACAGTTTTCCTCTAAAAGACGAAGATATGCTTCCGCCTGGCTGTTCGTCTGGCGCTTGAGGGCTCTTGTTCACAACAGGTTAGCCTTTCCATCATAATTGCACAAAAATTAAGCAGCTACCCACTCTAGCTCAGTGTCTCGCTGTTGAGCCTCACTTATAGCTCCACGAAGACATATTTCGAGGCCACGAGCGTAAGCGTCGGCAGCCTTCTGGTATGAAGTCATACCATACAAAGCTTTCCCTTTCCTAGAGTATGTTTTGGCCCAATCTGGGTCCAGTGCGATGGCTGCGTCAGCATCTGCTTTCGCCAATTGGTACTGTCCTATAGCACAATAGGCCGCCGAGCGGTTGCTGTGTAGTGTAGCCGTGGCTTTCTGTTCGATACCCAGCGAGTACTCACGAATGGCAGCCTTAAAGTCTTTGGACTTGAACAAATCATTGCCACGGTTTTTATGCCACGAATCGTCTTCACTAGACGGCGCACTGCGGCCCTGAGTAGTGGACGTAGATAGCTTGGCGTCGACAGGCGGAGCTACCCGCGATGTTGCCCCGAATAGCCACTCCATTAACGCGTCAAATCGATCCCACTGTTCAGTCGGGCATACCGGTAAGTTCACGTCGGATGCGGGATTGTCGATACTAATAGAGAATCACTTTCTTGAAGCAGTATTTTTTTATCTTTCAGTACTAAAAACACCGATTTATGTATATCATCAAGGGATGACCGCTTCCTCGCGTTTTAAACGAGTCGAATCACGAGGGCATTTTTTGACCCAGTGGGTGCATTTAACGCAAGATTTTATTGACTTTCTGGATCCCGGGCTGCATGTCATAAACATCCTCACAAAATGCATAAATGACCAAAATTGATATACGCTCTAATGCTCAATCTGTTGGGTTTTCCATAAATCTTGATACATAGCCAACTGCAGACGCAATGTCTGGCCGCATCGCTGTCATCAGATGCATGAGTGCTCCGACCGCTTCTCGAGATGGCGCGTTTACCTTACTTGGAGAGTCGCTTGGCGTGAGCTTCGTGCTTATGTATGTTGAACTTATAACTGACTTGCAATCATCCATACCGAATCGATTGAGAATTTCATTGATGTATCGCCGTTGACACATTGTTACACTGCCGCTGTCGTTGTCTACAAGCCCAATGCCCGGAATAAACGCGCACTTTCACTATCGGTCATCTCAAAGCGATTCTTCAAGTCGATTTTTGTATCTGCAATCAACGCCGTTATTCTCCCCGTAATCAAAACATCATCGACATATACCAGAAGTAGCACGCAGTGATTGTTCAAAATCTTGATGTAAGGCACGGATCGAAGGCTGAAACTTGAAATCCAATCAGGCACACAAACTCATCAAAAGTTTTATTCCATACGCGGGAAGCTTGTTTTAGACCATAAATTGCCTATTCGAGTACAAGACAGTCAAATTCTTTGTCAAGTTCAACCCCTTTTGGTGTAGTGCAGTAAACAACTTCCTTCATCCTTCCATATAGAAAAGCTGTCACTACATCCAATTGATCAAGTGGCCACTCAAAGTGTTTCGTCAAGGCGATGACCATTTGTAACGTTACGTACTTGACCACAGGCGAAAACGTTTCTGTATTGTCAACTCCATATTTGTGTCGTAGTCCTTTATCTTCGAGTCGTGCCTTATATTTCTCAATTAAGCCGTCAGCTTTTCGTTTGATCTTGAAAACCCGTTCGGTTCCGATAACATGTAGTCCTGACGGCAACTTTGCAGCTCGAAAACCTTGACGAAGTCGCATTGATACATGTTTCGCAAAAATAGCTTTGCGCAAATAAAGCTGGTCAGGTTCACTTACAGCATCTTGATAAATGGTTGATTCGGATAAGTCGTAAGCTTCGATAGCGTTACCACTTGCACGCCAGAGCGTGGGTGAAGTCGAGTCAATGTTTTCGTCCTCGGAAACATGAGCTTTTTTGTCAATGCTAGATCCTATTTGCACACGAGATTGCCGCTTGATTCGACATGAGTCCATTTCTTCAGGTGAAATTGTTTCTTTTAGACTTGCTTCACGATATTCGGGACTAGAAGGTTTCCCAGATTAGCTCTTTTCTTGTTGTCGCAGCTTGCGCTTACCTGTTTGTCTGGAATTGGCCGTGTTTGTTAAATCGTCGTCTTCTACTTCGATTGAGTCGAAGTCCAAAATTGCTTCTTCAATGTTGTTAAAATGTTGACCTTCAAATCACCAAAACTTGATTTATCAAACGTGACGTCCCGACTGATCACTATTTGGTGAATACGGATGTCGTAGACTTGATATGCTTTGGACGCTTCTTCGTAACCTACAATCACACAATTTAAGACTTAAGGTCCCATGCGAGCCTCCTTTCCTTCGGAGTCAAAACGTTGGCCCGACACCCAAAGACTCGCATATGTCCAACACTTGGCTTGAGCTTGTGTATAATCTCGAATGAAGTCTTGTTCTTGATTTTTGGCGAGGGCAGGCGGTTCTTGATGTATATCGCAGTCATAGCAGCCTCTCTCCGAAAGCGCTTGTCAAACTTAGCTTGATGTAGTATGCTACATCCAATAGTCACAATCGCTCTTATAGCGCGCTCAGCTGTTCCGTTGGTTTGATGCGCATATGGAACTGTTACCTGCTGCTCGACACCCTCGCTCTGGTAGAAGACCTTTAGCGAGTTGGTTGCAAACTCACGAGCTCTTCCATGTCGTAAAAACTTGACCTTCTTCCTAAATTGAGTATGGACCCTCGAAATGTAAGTCTTGATTGCATCTTCGCTGTACACCCTTCATACATCCACTGGCCCCGTCCATAATTAGCAGTAGATACTTGCTCCATTGGGCCACAGATATCATAGTGTAGAAGTTCAAAGGAGGCAAATCGACGCTTGTCAGGGATACTAGGAAATGGTTTCTTGACCATCTTGACCTCTTGACACCGACCACAAATGCTCGGCAAAATTGACATTGATGTATCAAAAGAGTTCTTAATCATTTCACCAGCGATCAATTTACGCAGCACATCACTCGGCGCGTGGCTTAATCGTGCATGAAGGTCGATCTTGTTGCTTGATTAAACCACATTAGCCGATGGATGTGAGGTCCGTAGCCAGTAAAGACCGTCAACTAGGTCAGCTGTTGCCACTACCTTTTTGGAATTTCGCAATGTTCATGCGGGCTCCATCAAACACTACTTATAAGTGACCGCTTTTGTAAATCTGTGGGACAGAAAGCAGGTTCATTCGCATCTTTGGAGCCTAGAGCGCGTCTTTGATCCCGATCTAGATGTCGCGTATGTCACAGTTGGGTAGCACCACCTGCTCAAATATTGTCCCTACACCCATAATTGCAGTCTTTTTTTCATCTGCTACCAAAAGCTAGCCACAATTTTGCTCGTCCAGGGTAAAAAACTTGGATTTATCGTAGCATAGGTGGTGCGTGGCACCACTGTCAATGGCCCACATGCTTCACATTTCCTTGCCGGAAGACAGCTCGCATTCAAATGATTCCGCAAATACGATCCGATCGTAATCGTTGTCATCGTTGTACCGAAATTGTACATTGCCAGCTCCGCGTCCACGATTTTCCACGCCGCGTCGAGCTCCTCGATTTGTCATCCTTCTGCTTGGTCCAGCATCGTTTCATCAAGTGCCCCAATTTACCACAAAATATGCATTGGCGGGACTCTCTTTCGGTACTGAAAGCCTTGGCTGCGTCTTTAGTTTTCACCGCTGGGGTCCTTTCACCTTGTCACTCGATGTGCTCGTTTGTCAGCACCTTCGCAACGTCTTGCGTCCGTATTTCTACAATGCTCACTTCCAAGTTTAGCACGACGTTCTCGTAGCTTTTTGGCAGACTCCGAAGCAGACAAATTGCGACGACCTCATTCTCCATCTTGGCACCGAAACTGCTGAGTTTGGCGCTGATGTTAAGAGCCTCGTTGCAATGAAGCAGGATGTTGTCGCCTTCAACCTTTTCCATGCTGAAAATTTGGCGCTTCAGGTAATTGCGTCGAGCCTTTTGCGACCCACCGTAAAGTGTTTTAATATGGATCCAGGCAGAATAAGCTACTTCGCAGTTGTCGACCACATGATGGTAGTCCGCGTCTATATGCAGTAGTCTCAAGCCGAACGCGAAATGGTTGCTGGCTCTGACGTACTCATCGCTGGCGCAGGCATCAGTAAATGTCGGCGTTATCTCCCGATTAATCACGTGCCACATCGACTTGGTGAGAAACACGCCACGCATGTATCGGCACCACGTAGCGTAGTTAGACTCGTCGACAAGCACTTTGACGAAATATCTTGCGTAAAGGACATGTTTGTTGGGCTCATAACCTGTTGAATTTCTGGGGTTCGAAGGTAAGGAAGGCTGAAGAAGCGAAGCGGAGAGTTGTTTGCTTCAGAGCGAAGACACATGACAGAGAGGAAGTACTTTTGGAAGTAATTGATTTATTGGGGCTTACACTTCTACTTCTCGTAACCACTCATTCTACATAGCGTAATTTTCCTAAACTGTAAAAAGTAAAAACTATGTTGAACCGCGGTTCGGATTGTACCGGGTTGTGTTGTGTACGTTACATGAAACCCATAACCCTCAATACCAAATATCTTCAAATTTGCCAACAAACGCCTTTTTCCAGTCCAAACTTGGAACGGCGACGCATCATGATTAACGGCTCGTGTATGACATCGTTTGGAAACGAACGAAGCAGTTAAAACAGCTTCACCCCAACACAATTTTGGCAGACCAGCTTGCTCCAGCATGCACCGGCCACATTCAACAAGTGTACGGTTAATGCGCTCTACGACTCCATTCAGTTGTGGCGTGTATGAAGGCGTAAACTTTCGTATAATGCCGCGCTCTGCACAAAACTTTGCCATTGCCCTAGAATTGTATTCGCCACCATTATTTCAGCGAAGTGATTTAACGCGCACGTTGGTCTGGTTTTCGGTCAGTGCAACGAAAGCAGCAAACTTGCAGCCACCTCATACTTCTTCCGTAGCAAATATATAGCACAGTAATGCGACTTCTTGTCAATAAAAGTAACGAAATAGTGCTTGCCACTGAATGTCGCCGTTTGCATGGGTCCATACACATCGCTGTGAATGACTTCAAGAACTTTCTTAGCCCGATTTGGTAGAGACTTCATGAAGCTTCCCTGCGTGTGTTTGCCAAGAGCGCAACCTTTACACAACTCCCACCTGTTGACTGACTTCAGGTCAATACCTGCTTCACAGCCTTTTAAAATAATAGTGGAAAGACCAGTTTGACCAATGTGACCCAGTCGAAGGTTCCAGAGGTACGAAGTGGGATTCCCATGGCATCCCAACGAGCTAGTCAAATTGGCCTCGTCAACAATCATTGGCTTTATGCACAGCTTAAATAGCCCTTTGCCTTCACGAGCGCCCAACTTCCATCGAAGACCTTTTGCCTTAGCAAAGCAGTCGTCGTGCTTGAAAGTAACTGGACCAACATCTGTTGTGAAGCGTCCAGCGGAAAACAAATCGCGCGAAAGTGTCGGAATGTCCCAAACCGACGAAAGCGCACCCTTCTTCATTCCACGAGGCGTATACATCGACATAACAATGTCACCCGTTCCCACAGCTTTAACCAGGCCGTCATCGGCTAGGTCCACATCCACTGGGTCGATTTTTTTTTGATTTTCTATACTCCTTCGAGTATGTCATGCGTTGAGTGGCATTCGAGTCAACTAACCACACACAGCTCGACTTGGTGGAATACGCAGCCTCACCAACCAAAAAAAGATAGTCGCCAGAGTCATCATCAATACTCTGCGTGACACTAGTACGCTGCGGTCGCTGTCGCTCCGCATTGTCACGAATTCGAGCCGGGGCTTAGCAATTCAATGCCCATACTCTCCACAATAATCACAGGCACTGCCAGCATTTACTGACGCCTGTCGTCCTTTGCGACGTCCATTGTCTATCATCGCAAATGCTTGACCTTGGCCGTGCGCGGCTCCTTCGACGCCACTTTGGTCTTTGCGCTTTGAGTCTTCGTGTAGCAGCCGAGACGTGACTAGCTCCCACGATAAAGAGTCGGCTCTCGACTCTAGTGCCGTGATCAGAAACGCGTACGACTCGCTGAGACTTGCCAAAAGCGTAATCACCAGGTCGTCCTCGCTATCCGGAGCACCCACAGCGTTGAGCTGCTCCACCAGCCAAAAATTAATAATTACTTTAATTTTATTTTTTCTGCGTCTTAGACTTGTCAATGTGCTCGAGCACATTTTTTCCTTCATGCATTTTGGTCGTGAAGAAGCGACGACCTCAACATATTGAGAAAAGGTCAGGATGATAGTTCTGATTGGCTTGAAAATGATTGGCTTAGAGGTAGCAGATAGTTGCGAACTAAGGACCTTAAAAATATTTACTTTGCATTTTGGCATCTACCGCTCAAGTAACCTTTTTTTCAATAGGTTATACGCCCAAACCCCGTAGACTCTGCCTTCTTCTCCCTACCACTTACACCGCCTTCACCGCCACCATGGACGCCACGTCTAGCCGGATCAACAAGTTGATCGAACAAGTTTCCATACGTGGAAGTACAAAATGCGTATGGTGCTGGAGGAGCGCGACCTCTGGAAAGTTGCGAGCGGGGAAATAAAGCTTGAGTGGCAAAGATAGTGTTGAAGAAGAGGGGAAATGGAAAATGCCATTTATACCGACGTCTACAAGATCTCAACCTAAGAGAAAGCAAGAATTACCTGGAAAGAATCAGCGATAAAAAACTTTATCGCATGACCGTCAACTAGGTATAGTGCTTAGCCAAAAATGACGCAAGCTTTTTGTTTTTGCTATCGATTTTACTTTACGGTCCGAGAAAGCCAAAAATGTCCCTTTCTTGCGTTGACGATTGTTGCGCGTCGATCAACTGACACTATTTGAAGCTCGTTGCACACGCTCTGACGTATGACAAACACGGTCTTAAAGCCACAATTGACAAATAAATCTCTACTTAACCCTCCACCGTCTGACACCTTTTTGCCCCACTTTTGATCGTTTTCAGCCAATCATATGCTTCCACCACACCCTTGCACAAAGTCGCATCGTTGCGTTGTCACTAACACGCGGTGAGAGAAGAGAACTAAGACAGAATAGAACCGCCCTCCCCAAGCTTTAGTACCCACCTACCTTCTACACTATAGCTTTATGTCGGGCAGACCGCGCGTGGAGATGGCGCCGTCCAGCGCGCTCCCGTCGTACGACCGCTTTCAGCGCCACAGTGCAGCGCCCGTGGACGAAGCGAATTTAAGCATCGCTCAGCGGCTCGTGCTTGAGAACAAGAAGCGTGCGCAGAACTCAGCGCGTCGTCGTAATACCCTGGAAGTCGTGGCTGCGCTGCAACACACTCCTGTGGAAATCGGTGCCCACATTTGGGTCCCTGATCGCGAGCGCGTGTGGCGCGTGGTCGAGATCGTACGCTATGAGCCAGCGAACGATCCGGAGCAGGGGATGACTCTGACGGTCAACAGTAAATTTGGTCAGGAGAAACTCGACATGCGCGACATTGGCGATCTGTACAAGGTTAATCCGCGCGTAGTGGACGATATGACGGGGCTGTACTACATCCATGAGGCTGGAATTTTAGAAAATCTTTTTGTACGCTCTAAATTGGATAATCTGCGGCCGTATACACTTATGGCCAATGTGTTGATTGCTGTGAACCCCCTTGTGCGTACTGTGGAGCCCAAAGTGACGGATTACATTCAGACGCAAATGGGGGATCGTCCGCCTCACCCGTACGCTATTGCCGAAGTGGCATTTCAGCAAATGGCCTTGCGTACCCCGGCCCAGTGCCAATCGATTGTCATTTCTGGCGAATCAGGAGCCGGCAAGACCGAAACATCCAAGATTGTGTTGCGGTACCTGACATCACGTGAACATTTGGCATTTGCCTCGAATAAAGGCAATAGCGCGCAACAAGATATTGCACTGGAACTGGACAAACGATTGTGGGACACAAACCCTATACTTGAAGCGTTTGGAAATGCCAAGACATTACGTAATCATAATTCGTCTCGTTTTGGCAAGTTTATGAAGTTGCAGTTCAATCCTCGTGACAATACGCTCACGGGAGCATTTGTCGAAACGTACTTACTGGAAAAGTTTCGGGTTGTGGCCCAAATCCCTGGCGAGCGCAATTTTCACATTTTCTACTTTTTGCTGTCGGGAGCAAATCCAACATTGACGAACGAGTTGAAACTGGAACCCGTGAACAAATTTGCGTACTTGAATCAAAGTGGCTGCGTGTCAGATCCAAATGTGGACGATGAACTGTTGTTTGATGAAGTTACGAGTGCTCTTGGGTCTGTGAACATTGATGCTGCGTTGCAGAAAGAAGTTTGGACTGTACTATCGGGTTTGTTGCATTTGGGCAATATTCGCCTGAAAGATCGTGAAACAGCTGAGGGTGATGCGGGAGAAGTCACGCCTGAGGCGCAAAAGTATGTAGCTTCATGTGCTACATTGTTGGGTGTGGACAGTACGAACTTGTTACATGTAATTACAACGCGAGAGATTTCGACACGGACGGAAAATTTTACTATCAAACGGACGGCCAAAGAAGGAAGTTATGTTCGAGATGCCATTGCCAAGTGCATTTACAATCATTTGTTCAAGTGGATTTTGTACAAAATCAATAGTTCGCTCGGTCACGGTGACAATTCGCTTCCGTTCATTGGTGTTTTGGACATTTTTGGTTTTGAATCGTTTGAAGAAAATGATTTCGAGCAATTGTTGATCAATTACGCTAATGAAGCATTACAAGCTACATTCAATCAGCAAGTTTTCATTGCAGAACAAGAATTGTTTGCTGCTGAAGGCATTGAAGTTGGCAAAATTGTGTGGCCGGACAATAGAGAATGTATCGAGTTAATCTCGCAAAAGCCGAATGGGATTCTTCCGTTATTGGACCAGGAAGCCAAGATGCCTAAACCAACAGACGACAAGTGGAATGCCGTGTTGCACAAGACCCACGCCACTCACTCGCACTTTTTGCCACCTCATGAAAAGGACAAAAAGTATGAATTTATTGTCAAGCACTTTGCCACGCGTGTACCGTACACAATTGGTAACTTTATCGACAAGAACAACGATACGATTCCCAAGGATCTCGAAGATTTTGTGACTTCGAGCAAATCTTCGCTTATCAAAGAGCTTTTCTCGTCCAAATTGGATATCAATACGATGAATCAGCATAAACAGAGTGTATCGGCCAAGTTTTGTGATCAAATGCAAGAACTTACGGACACGCTGAACGCGACGCGTTGTAATTTTATCCGGTGTATTAAGCCCAATCCGACCATGACGCCGGGTACCTTTGACCACGGCTACGTTGTGGACCAGTTGCGTTGTTCAGGAATGCTTGCAACATGTGAGCTGCTCAAGGTTGGTCTACCGACGCGTGTATCGTATGATGAGATTTGCCGCATTTACAAGCCTGTGCTGCCGCCGTCCGTCACGCCAATGTTTGACGCATATAACGATCGTACGTTTACGGAAGCGGTGCTATGGTCGTTCCGTGTTGAACCAGATGCGTATCGTTTGGGTCGGACTAAGGTCTTTTTCAAAACGGGCAAGATTGCGCTACTAGATGCTTTACTCAAGGTGGACATGAAGAAGATGGGACCGTGGATTGTTGCCCGTCTTCGAAAGTGGCTGGCACGTCGTCGCTGGCGTTATGCACTGGCTAAGGTCATCGCACAGCGTGCGTTCTTGAAACTGCTAGAGGATTCAAGAAGACGCAAAGCGGCTGTTATCAAGCTACAGGCGGTGATGCGTATGTTTGCCGTGCGTAAACAGTTCATTCGATCGCGGAATGCGCATCGTCACCGCATGCGTCGCAAATTTATGGCTCAAAAGCATTGGAAAATGTCGATTGGTAGTGTCTTGGCTTTTAACGCGTTCAAGAAACTCTTACAGCAAACTCGCGAGCGTATGAGTGCTAAGAGTGCCAAACAGAATGCGGCAGCAGTGAAGATTCAGTCGATTGTGCGGGGCAAATTTGGCCGCAAACAAGCGGAAAAACGTCGTGCTCAAGTCGAAGATGAAAAGATGCGCAAGAGACTGATGGAAGAAGCTGCTCGTATTGAGGCGGAGAAGAAGGATTCGGCCAAAAAGCGCTGGCTCATCGCCTTTTACACTATTCAAGCGCAACGTCATTTCGTCCGGCGACTGCACCACATTCGCAAAGCCCGTTTGGCTGTCGAGGAAGCTCGGCGTCTTGCCGCTGAACAGGAACGGTTGCGACTACAGCGTGAAGAAGAGGAACGTCAACGCCGCATTCAAGAAGAAAAAGATGAGCGAGAGCGTCAACGCCAGTTGGAGCTAAGACGTGCCGCAGCTGCTACCACTATTCAAAATGCTTACCGTCGATCGGTTGGCCGCGAGGAGGCCAAGCGCCAGGCTGCAGTAGAACGTGCCCAGGCCGCTTCTCTTGCTGCTGCAATGGCTGCCCAAGATGCTGCTGCCGCCGCTCAGGATGCGTCCATGGCGCACGATGCTGAGGCTGCTGCTTTGCGGAAGCTTAACGCTTACGATGAAGCCCAGAGAAAGGCTGCTGTGGCGGGCACGCTGGGAACGGCGCCTGCATTGGGTGCGCTCGGTGTCCCCGGAACTGCTAGTAACGGACCAGCTATGCTAGGCTCCGTGCAGCCATTGCAGGCGTCTGCTGGACAGGTTGGTCAAATTGGCGCGATCGGCTCGATGGGTGTTGCTGGCGCATTGGTCGGACAAGAATCGCTCCAGAACGCTGACATGAGCTGGGTGGCTGGCGACAATGCAAAGATTGAGGGTGAAGCTGTTGCAGGTGACGCGCTGCGCCAGGAGCAGCTTGCACAGGCCGGTCGCGATCTGTTCGGCGAGGGCGGTGAGGCTCCTGCTGGTCCAGTCATGTCAGCTGATGATGAAAACTTGATTAACCCGGTAGAGAAGATTCAAGACTTTCCGACAGGCCCGCCAATTCCGTACAAGGGTGGAATTCTCACGTGTACGATGCTGGGTCACCGTAAACAGCAGGACCAGAATTGGGGTGATGAGTACACAGAATACGTGTTACGTGTGACTTGGGGCCGTGACATTTTGGAACAATCGAAAACAGCTTGGCTAGTGGGTGGTCGCTACAACGACTTCAACGCGCTTCACCAGGAGCTCAAGGCCGCAGCTTCTGGTCGCCGTGGTAAACGTGCTCCGTGGTTCCCGCGGTTTCCGAAGCGCCACCCGTTTTCATCCATGATGGGCAAGAATCAAGAGGAGAAGTTTATTATCAAGCGTGAAAAAGAAATGAACCGCTATATGACTCAAGTGTTGACGCAAATGCCAGATGCACTGCTGAACATTCATTTGGACCGGTTTCTAAATCTCACGCTGCGTACCCAAGACATTTGTGAGCGTGAAGCGTATGCGGAGGCGCGTAAGCGTTGGGAAGAGGAAGAACGCGAGGCGTTGGCCAATGCAGCTGACGCAGAGCCACTGAACGACGCGGACTTGCAAGAGGTGGAGCAACTGGTGCACCAGTTGTTGCAAAAGATCATTTACGCTGCGGGCGACGTTCGCCAAGACACCGAGTTGCAGGAAATGATCCACGCCGTCAAAGTGTTGCAACCACGCGTAGCGGCTTCGGCTCAAATTGGTGGAAACGTCAACGTGGAGCTTATTCCTCTGGCCATGCAATTGCAAGACGACATTCAAGACGCTTTTAACCAGTACAACGACACGCTTCTGGCGCTACGATTGGGCCAGGACCTCAACTAATCGTCCCAGTCGATTTGCATTCTGTTTTTGTCGTATGTTTGATTGCAGCAGTCTCCTTTCTTATATCTCGATCTGTTGGGCGGTCTCGATTGCACTGCTTGCATTTTAATGAGCTTTTTTTACAACTTAATTCGATAGGAAGTGAAAGATCAAACAGATTACACTAGTCGTTTCTCCATTGTTGTCACACCTTTAAATCCTTTAGCTACAAGGAACATTTCCGTTGACTCTGGTCTTGACGATTGTGGCTTTATGGCCTTGACAATGTCGAATAATGCCGTTAAGTCAGCTCGAAACTCCTCCGAGCCATCACAGCGCAAAATCTTTGTGGCAAATTTGCCCCCAGAACGCAAATACAATTCCGCCATCTTGAGTGCATTGTAGCAGAGTCGCAACTGGTGTTGACTGTCCGTAAGGAATGTGCCTGAAAAGGACGGAGCCATGTCACTTAGCACTACGTCGGCCTTACGGCCTCTCAAGGCCTCATTTAGCTGTTTCCTGATTTCTGATTGACGAAAATCCCCAACTACAATGATCGCGCCCTCTACGGGGTGAAATTGCTTGAGATCAATGGCGACAACTCGCGGTGGATCTCCAGGCTTGAGTGGCTTTGGGGCTGTAATATCCACTGCTACTTGCGTCCATCCGCCAGGAGCTGCACCCAAGTCGAGTACCACGTCACCTCGACGAAGCAGCTCAAAGCGCTAAGTTTCTATGACATGTTAGCGTAATAAATAGCAACCTCGGGTTCAATTTCGAGACGTACATCGTTTAGCTCGCGTAGTTTAAAGGCTGCACGTGAGCGAAGTCCCTCTCGCTTTGCTTGTTTTACCATGGGATCACTCCACTGGCGACGGATCCAGCGAGCACTTGCATTTGACTTGCCTTTGAGACTCTTGACGGCACGCAACGGAGCGCAGAAGGAGACGAGCGATCGTGAACGCCCGTACAGACTGGTCATTGTTAATGAGAAACGCGTTGATTTAATTAGGAATAGTACAAAGCATGTCAGCTTTGCTCTTCAGTTCTAGTAAGGAATATTACCGGTATGTTAGAGAACTATACCTAAAGCATGTTGGCATTGAAACGACGCCGAGACGATGCCCGAGAAAGTGGTTGCGCGCACTAATACTCACCGTGGCTTGAAAACTCAGAACGTTGATGACGCTGCAGAGCTGGACAAGGATGAAGCTGCTCGAGTGGAGGCTCGACGATTGCGAATGGCAATCAGTGAAGCCACAGCAGCTCGAGAGGAGCTTCAACAAAGAAACATCAAGTGGGTTGCCTTAATAAAATGCGAATAGTTGAGTCAATTTATTGTAAATCGTTACATGTGCAGACTACAACGTCACGTCGCAGTACTAGTACAAAAGAATCAAGAGAGCATTCCCGTGACAGGTGGCTTGACAGCTATAGAAAATGCTACCAATTCTGCTGGGGGACGGGAGGACAAGATGAATGCTAGTGAAAACGCCAAGAGGTATCTTGAAAGTCTACGCAGTGTACACGAGGCTAAAGTGAAAACGACAACGGCTCGGTCTGAATATGACAAGGTGGCGCTGGAACTGCAGGCTCGACTGGATGAGAAGGAAGCCAAGACGACGGAGATCCAGGACGCGTTTCTAGAGTTTAAGAGGGAAGTGGCAAGAAATGCCGAAAATTTGAGAACCGGTAAACCTATTGCCAAAAGAGTGATTGCCCAATTTGAAGCTGCAGAACTTCACAAGGATCAAGATGTCGAAAAGATTCGACTGAAACATATTAATTTACGCGCACACCTCAATAAATTGGAGCAGCAATTGCACGCTAAGGAACAGCTTGCCGAGGGGCTTCATCTGATTGACTTTGAGCAATTGAAGATTGAGAATCAGACGCTGAATGAGAAGATCGAAGAACGCAATGAAGAGCTTCATAAATTGCGGAAAAAGACTACAAGCACAGTTCAAGTGCTGACGCATATTAAGGAGAAACTGCAGTTTGCTTTTGCCGAGAATCAAATGCTTAAACAAGAGTCATACAAGCTTGAAGAGACTCTGACTGCGACTCGCGATCAACTGGCACAAAAAAAGAAGGAGAGGGATGCGACGCGACAGCTTGCGGCTCGTCTTAAAAGTAAAGACGGATTTGCCACGTCTGAGTTGCTCATCGAAGACTTTGACAAACGCGAGACTAGTTCCATGGATCTCGAGCGACGTCGTGCAGAGCTAATTCAAAGACACACTATTCTAGTTAAGAAAATGAAAGACGACGAAATAAAACAATAATTAGCAAGAAACAACAAGTTCTTTTAATTGGAGTGCTAATCATATGAGTATTTTATGCATGCTCTTGTGAGGCTTTGGGGGCTGGAATGTTACGAGTCCAGATGTGTTGAGATCACTTAGCAATGATGTTATATACTTTGAAAGAATTTGGATTGAGCTTTGGTGTTGAAATTAGAGGAGGTCGAGTTGGAACATTATCAGCAACGAAAACATTGCGCGACAATCGAAAAGTTTATCGGGTACGCGAAAGTTTTATCAAACACTGACGGCCTTTTCCTGGCCTTCGGGGTTTGTTCTCAGCGTCTTTGTAAAAAAATTGAAGGAAGGTATCCTTTGGGCACACTTAAGTTTGTCAATCTAAAGTATGTTCTGCGCATTAATGAACCGCTTTAATGGGGACAGTATCGTACACCATCTTTGCCGTTTTTAATAAATGACAAACCTGATTATTGTATGACAAAATTATGGTTCGGTAGCACTCTGAATTCTGAATTACATTGGTGTGTAAACCGGTCTGTATACTGTATACAGATAAGGAGCCTAGATGGTGAATGGAAAGCAAACTATTTTTATAGAGGTTGCCTTTATGCCATTTACATTCGTCATCAATGTAGCACTTATTAAAAGCTTCTTAAACGCCGATGTTTTGGCGATCGACCATGTATAATGCAACACATTTGCTGACTCAAGTGGAAGGTCAAGAAAAAGTACCTCTGGAAGTGCATGAAAACGTTAACGTATCCGGTGCGATTGCAGCGTGGCAAAGATGGTCTCCAGAGCGTCGATAGATACGATGGCACCAATCGCTTCAGACCCACAAAAGCCCTCATCAAAATTTCGATTTTTGCCCCACTTTCAAGTTGCACCACAAGGTCGTGCACACCTTGCAACCTTTAGGTTTCATCTTGCTTTGGCTGGTTTGGAAAATCAGCCTCGAATTACCTGAGCTGTCGTCCGCTTACGCCTCTAAATAATAAGTTCGAAAGCTTCCTCGTTTGCATGCCAGATCTTGTCTAGCTAGCTGATGGTTCTTTGCCACGTTTGACAACCAAATGGTTCTTATATTACTACAACGAAGGCCAAACACTAACCGACAAAGCGTGAGTAGGGCAAGGAGGTTTCAAGCGAAGGAGGCAGAGGACCAATACATAGGAATTGTAGTGGTCATGGAACAAGATCGTGATCAACAACATAGGAGATGAGGGTTTGCTATTAATTTGCTGCCCATGAGCTGGAGACTCAATGGCGAGCATAACCTGATCCCGAATCTAGTGACACAAGAAAATTTACAAATTTTCATCCTGCATCACTATCACACGAGTTTGAAGCGAGCCATCAAAAGCTCGCTCGAGCATTTGAAGAATTAGTGCGCATTATGTATAGTGAGTGGTATGAAAGAAACTGTGTGGGTTATAGCAATCGAGCAGCTTACCCATCTAAGTTTTAGCAATGAGCTGTATCTCGCTTCCACCCAATCTCACAAGGGATATAGAGAACTCTCGATACGAATTGGTCTATTAACACCGGTACTTAGTTGCCAAGACGACGATCGCCAAAAGCTAACAGAATACTAAATTCGTCGATTGGGCTCGTAAAACGATCTGAGATGATCAGAAGCCCGGCTTCATATCCAATTTTCCCGGCGTTCAAGATTTTTTCTAGAAGAGACAGCCCGCCATTATGGCGCATCGGCTTTAAGCCAACAAAACAAATAAAAACTGGTGGAGATCCGGGCATATAAATGTACGCTACAGATAAAAACTAAAGAAATTCGTACGAGTGTGCGAAGCCCTTGACGCACTTAATTCGGTTTATGATCGCACCCGGGATCATTGCGCCACACAGACTACTTGATTGAGACGTCGGTATAATCTGGAGATGACGTTACTGCTCGGTAACACCAGACGACAAGGTTGGTATCCGTGCCGGTAGTAAAACAGTACTTACCAGCAAGTTCGTAATAGTCAATCAGGTGTGACGGCAAGCAATCCGAGATCGAGCGGATCGACATGACAAAACTTAAAACCGCAACATTCTCAAGCTAGCAGGCAGGTTCGGTAAATTTCAAACGCGTGCAAGAAGGCGATATTTCAAAGCTTTCACATGTGTGGCATGCATGAAAAAAGGCTGAACTAGCATGCGGTATTACTCGAGATCGCGTGGGCGGTGTATTGGCTCCTTCCGGTCGTACATGATCTCAAGCTTAATGTGGTGAAGTTCTACCAGCTGTCACTCTTACGATTGACGAGGATGATCGAGTGACTTTTGATATAGCTCTGTTGCCGGAGGGAAGCCAAGAGCGGATGTTAGCAAAAGATGAGTGTTATTGACCGGATCACAGACGTGCTAACTAGTCGTTGCACGAGACATAACTACACCCAAACCAAAAATTAAATAGAACATGATGAGGGTTGTGGGTGAATGACGTTGATCAAATTGTTGAGCTTCGCTTATGGTTTTTCGAGCGAAAAAGACTATAGCGCACTGACTTCAGGCGATCAAGTGATAGGTCATTTGCGGTGGGCCGCCGTTTATACGAAAGCGCAAAAGCTTTGGCCAGCTAAGACAATGAGTATTTTGCATAAAAATGCGTCGATAAAGTCTAGCGTCTGGTTAATCACTAATCTAAGGCTTATCGTTAACAACTTCTGGAGGTCAATTGCCCTGCAAAAGATATCTATCAAGGAAATTTATACTGACATACATAAGCAGTGGTCTTTTGTTAAAATTACACCGCTGAATGCATGTTGGACAGGCGGATGGCGTCACAGTATTTACAAGTACGTCACAATTAGTAATTACATATGGTAGCCGTTCATTGGTCTCGATAAATATATTCACTTTGGTTTTTACTTTCTACTCAACAGGTTAACAGCCGCAACAAGCCTTCTTTCACAAGCAACGTCCTCGGCCACTATGGCTAACAAGCGCACCAAAGTCCTCCTAGGAAGTGGTAACTATTACCACTGGGAGTTCAACATAAGGATGACTCTGGCGCGGAAGGGTATCCTGGGACACATCATGGCCGTCAAGGAAGAGAAAAACGTCCAAGGCGCTAGGTATCATTGCTCAAGGCGTTGAGATCCAGCACCAGACCAAGATTCGGTCGGCTACGCGTGCTATGGAGGCGTGGGGAACCCTCCGCGATTTCTACAATCGCTCGCCTCTTCACAATCGTGAGGTGATGACTCGTCGACTACACGAGTTCAAGATGGAAAGTGGAACAAGCATGGCAGAGCATCTGGACTCTTTTGACAAACTAGTAGTGGGACTACAGACTACGGGAGAGCAAATTGATGATTCAGGCCAGGTGGCGGTACTTCTCAGCAGTCTTCTTTCGGAGTATGACTTAATTTCGTCGATTGTGGAAAATACGAGGAACATTTCGTTAATTGAAGTCAAGGAGAAGCTGCTCAAAGAATCAAAGAAGCTGCAGAGGAATGAAGCTACGGAGAAAGCGTTTCGCGTAAAACGAAATGTTAGAAGATTCAAAGGTGAACGGGACAATGGACGAAAAGGTGGTCCTCCACGCAATAACGGCGCATTCAAGGGCAAGTGCTTCAACTGTGACCAGTTTGGACCCATGAAGCGGAACTGCCCGGCCGGTAAGAGATTCAACAGCGACGACACAGTGTTTGCTGTTAGTGAAGGGAAGTCATCAGGATGGCTGATTGACAGTGGAGCAACTTCCCACATGACCCCACAAAGGAAGGACTTGTTTGATTACAAGGGCCTAGAAGCTAGCATCGAAGTTACGATTGCAAACGGGAAAAAGTTGCTCGTCAAAGGAGCCGGCACGGTGAAACTGACTGGTCTGGATGGAATGGGCCTTTGCATGGTTGAAATCCTGCACATTCCCGGACTCGACAGAAGGTTGCTGTCAGTTGGCAAGCTGGCAGAGCGTGGTATGAGTGTAGAGTTTTCGTGTTCGTCATGCGTCATCTGGAAAAAGAAACAGGCGATTGCGTCGGGCACAAAAGTTGGAAAGTCGTATTTTCTTGACTGTGAGCAAGAAAAAGCATGTCTCGTTGAATATTCCGGGGCCGACAACCAGCGGGAGCTTTGGCATGCACGCATGGGGCACCCTAGCAAGGATGCACTGATCAGGACACAGCACTTGACCGATGGTATCCCACTTATCAGGCAAAGTGTGAAACATTGTGTGCCGGCTGTTTGAAGGGCAAGCAGACGGTCACGGTGTTTCCGTCTCGTTTGATGACAGAAACGACACGCGAGTTGCAGCTTGTTCACACAGATGTCATGGAGCCAATGAGAACTATCTCGAAGGGTGGTGCCAAACACGTTCTCACGTTTGTGGATGAGGTTTCACATTATGTTACGTTTTTTCTGACCAAGAGCAAGAGTGAAGTGGCTGGCAAGTTCAAGGAGTTCCTCACATTATACCAAAACCAGTGGGGTGCACTACTGAGGTGTCTGCGATCCGACAACGGAACCGAGTTTGTAAACAAGAAAGTAGCTGGAATATGTCAAGAGAACGGCATTGTACACCAGCGCTCCGTTCCATACAGCCCTCAGCAGAACGGAGTGGCGGAGCGTATGGCACGACTGTCATGGAGAAAGCTCGCAGCATGTTACACTGCAAGGGCGTTTCGATGGATTGGTGTGCGGAAGCGGTAAATATAGCAGTTTATTTAATAAATCGCTCCAGCAATACGGTCCACCCTGACATCACGCCGTACGAGCTAGCTTTCAAGATGAAGCCTCGAATGGACCACCTGCGCGTATTTGGTTCGCAAGGCTACGCTCATATTCACGATGTGAAACGGACCAAACTGGAACCCAAGAGCTTCAAGTGTATGTTTCTTGGCTATGCAAAGAATGTCAAGGGCTATCGCGTGTTTGACTTTGAGAATGCAAAGATTGAAGTGACCCGCACTGTAAAGTTGGATGAGCGTGAGGTGGGCGGCATTAACGACACGCAAGAGCTCAAGCCGGAACCAATTGTTCAAGTAATGAAGGATGCTAATGAAGTCAATGTTTAGCATCAAGTGAATCGACAGTCATTTGAGGACGATCCCATGGGAGCTGTCGAAGAGACAGTCGAGGATATCGAAATGGATGATGTGGATCGTACGCCAAGCGCCGTTGTACAGCGGCCAAAGCCTTCTGAGAGCCCTGTACGAAACAGGCTTGAGCTAACGGAGTATCATCAACCATCCCAAGTGCAACGTGAAGATCGTTTGGTGTTCCGGCCTGAAGTGAAGCGAACAAGAATACGACGTGAGCCGGTGCTAATGCTAAGAAACGGCTCCGATGGTGGAGAGTCGACAGAAGGCTGTGAGGGCCCACCGACTCCGAAACGTGCTAGGATTGACGAAGATGGACCAATTGCGGAAGCCGTTTTTGTCTACGCCGTAGGTATTGACGACGATACGGACTCACCGACTATTATGCTCAAGCAATGGCAAGCGACGATGCAATAAAATGGCGTGAAGCAATAGATGCTGAGCTTCGCTCTCACGAATAGAATCAAACGTGGAAATTGAAGCCACGAGGGAAGATTGGACGCACAATTGGATCACGATGGGTATTTATCAAAAAGCGTGATCAGAATTGTGCTATTGTGCGATACAAGGCACGACTGGTTGCGAAAGGTTTCAAGCAGAAGTATGGCGTTGACTTTTGCAAGACTTATTCCCCGGCTGCCAACATTAATTTGATCCGAATAGTTTTCGCAGTATGTGCTAAATGCGACTATCAAATGGAACAGCTGGACCTCGACACGGCTTTTTTAATAGCGTGTTGACGGACGACGTTTTTATGGAAGTTCCGCTTGGTGTCGACAATGCTCAAGGATACATATGTCAACTAAACAAGGCTATTTACGGACTGAAGCAAGCAGCAAGTGCCTGGAACAAGACAATACATCGTGTCTTCATCAGGAATGGCTTCAAGAGTTGCG